>NDXB01015565.1:114992-143775 GCA_002631895.1 Agapornis roseicollis | reverse complement strand
TGTCTGCAGTGGTGGCTGTGGTTGTGTCTGCAGTGATGGCTGTGGTTGTGTCTGCAGTGGTGGATGTGATTGTTCCTGCAGTGATGACTGTGGTTGTATCTGCAGTGGTGGCTGTGCTTGTGTCTGCAGTGATGGATGTGGTTGTGTCTGCAGTGATGGCTGTGGTTGTGTCTGCAGTGGTGGCTGTGCTTGTGTCTGCAGTGATGGCTGTGCTTGTGTTCGCAGTGGTGACTGTGCTTGTGTCCGCAGTGATGACTGTGTTTGTGTCTGCAGTGATGGCTGTGGGTCTCTCTGCAGCAATGACTGTGGTTCCGTATGTAGTCATGGCTGTCATTTTGTCTACAGTGATGGCTGTGCTGGTCCCCTCAGTGATGTCCGGGGTGTTGTTTGCATTGATGTCTCTCTTTCTGTCTGCATTTATGGTTGGTTTCTTCCCTGAGTCTGATGTTGAAGGTGATGTCCAGAAGTCAGGAGCTGATGTGCTCGCTGCCTGTCTCATGGCATGGTTGCTGACAGCTCTGAGGAAAGTGGTGCCTGTTTTCGGCTCTGAGAGAGTCCCTCTGGCTCTTGCCTCCCCACTTGCAGGAAATCCAAGTAGAGGCGAGGGTACTGTTGCCAGCTCCTCTACTGGTCTCTGCGGGGTAACAGTGGAGATACGACTGGGGAGAGCAGAATAGGGTGTTGTTGTGACCCTGTTTAGCCTAGCATCACCTGCTCCTGCTGCTGGATGAGTGATGGTGATGCTGGGGGTGATGGAGGATGCTACCACCACCTGATGGGTGCTCCTGTGGACAGGAGGGGGCACACTAACCTCTGGCTCAGCAGGACTGTGAGTGAGACCAGGAACCATCTCCGGAGCTGTAGGTAACGCTGTGCCCATGGTGACCACTGTTGTAGGACTTTTGCTGTCTGGGCTAGAGTGTGCTGATAAGGTGGCATCATCAGTGCCTGGCTCAGCCACCCCAGCCATGGGAGTGGGCAACCCTGGGGGCAGACCCTTGGTCCTGTTCCCTGTGGTGGGAGAAGCTGTGTCCACGTCCAAGACCATGCTCATGTCCGTGCCCACGGTGGGCTCAGCAGTGTGATAGTTGCGGTCCCACGCAGTGACATGTGCTGTGACAGAGGGTGATTCCAGCAGGGCAGTCTCCAGGATGGTGCTACCACTGAGAGGGGTGCCTGCCACAGCACCCACCCTTGTATTTTCAGCCGAGGTTGAGCCTGGAACTGCCTGTGTGGTGCTGCTGTCTTCTTTCAGCTGGGATTTGTCCCTGCCTCCCTCCATGGCTCTGTTTTTGGGGGGTGGCTGGGGTGTCTTGCTGGTGGTGGCACTGGGGAGGGGACTGGCTGTGGCTGGTGCTGGGCTTGGGTTAGCCATGGCTGGTGGAGCCGAGTGACCACCCCTGGGAGGCAGGACATGCAGATCCGTGGAGGGGCTGGTTTCAGGAGACTCAGTCCTTTCGGCAGGTGTCTCTGGTGATGATTTGGCGCTGATAATCACATGGCTGGAAGCTGGCCCTTCTGCTCCACCAGTGCCCCTGAGGGACAAGGGCATGGCCATGCTGGGTCCAGCTGGAAGGGATCCACCTGCAGCCACCTCTGCTTTGGTGGCCCCAGGGCCTGCTGAGAGCATGTGTGGCAACAGAAACCCTGTGGAGTGCAGAAAGGGCCCTGGAGAGGGACCACCAGGGCTATCGGAAGTTGCATGGGGGGACAGCTTCATGCTGAGCCTCACCAGGGGGGCCTTGGTCTCCAGGGAAGAAGTACCTCTTGTGGCTCTGGGTTCGCTCCTGATGGATGCCAGCTCAGTACCAGTGCTTCCCAGAGATGCAAACAATGGAGTAGGGACTTGCTCTGCAGTGGTGATGTCCATCACCATAGCTGTTGTGCCTGGAGCTACTGTGGTCACCTGGGGGTGGGTGACAGCATTGGCTCTAGCACTGCCAAGGGCTCCGCTGTGGCTGGAAGAGAGCGTCTCTCCTGTGCCTGGTACAGCAGCATGAGGGAGCAGAGGCAAAAGGCCTGGAGGTGGCTGAGTGGAGGGCAAAGGGGAGTCCTGCAGGGCACTGTGGCCAGCACTGGATAAGGAATGTGTCCCTGGCTCTGTAGCCTCACCGGTGCCAGTTGTGGCAGAAGAAAAGCTGATCTTTGCTGAGGATGTACTTGGGTTGTCTGCAGATGGTGGATCTGCCATTCTAGCTCCCTCTGTGGCTGCATGGGTTGAGGCACCGTGGAGGCCAGTAGCAGGGCTGGCTGGGACTGCTGCCAGCTTCATAGTATTGGCTGTGTCCTGAGAGATGCTGGTTGCTGTGGCTAGAGGTGAGGTGGCCTTATCCGGCCCTAGCACGTCCTCCTGGGATGGGAGAATGGCAGTTGCCTGTGGCTCAGCAGAGTTCTTGCTGATGCTGTGGACCAACATCCATATGCTGTGCTTATCCTGGTGGAGAGACGGCACTGCAGTCCATGCTGTCCCTGGCATCCCCTCTGCAGTGATACCATTGCCCAGCTGCCCCAACCCATGGGCATCAGTCAATTTGCCAGTTACTGAAGAAAATACTTTAGTCCCTGGCACTGGTTGAGCAGCTGGGACGTGTGCCACTGGTGGGGACAGACCTCCACTTGGAGCTGAGGGAGAACCTTTCAGTGCACCAGCAACATCCGCGGGTGGCTTGGCCACAGTGCCTTTTTGCATGGGAACAGTTGTTCCCAGGACTGATTTTCCAGGGATGCTGTCCAGAGCCACTCTGGACCCTTCCGCAGCTTGCGTGGGAGAGGCACTGCTCTTTGATAATGGTTTGCTCATCCCCATTACAGTGGCGACGTGCGGAGCTGGGGACGATGTGGCTGTAGCTGGCCCAGCAGTACCACCACCCATGGCAAGACGCACTGCATGCCCTGTCGGCACGAGGGATGGAAGCTGCCCATGCCAAGCAGTGGTGGGAGCTGGAGGGACGCTGGTCGGGTGGCTGGCAGCCCCTGGAGAGGAGACCCCAGCCCCTGCCTGGGGGCTGCCTTGTGTTGACGGATCCCTGGGGAGAGCTGCCACAGTGGGAGACCCCTGCTGCTCATCACTGGTCCTGCCGGGGACCAGCCCTCCCGCCACCACCTCCGGCTCCAGGCTGCCTGTGGGGCGAGACAAGGCAGACCCAGCTGGATCAACCCCACCGCGGCCCCAGCAGGCAGGAGCCCGTCCGCAGCCAGCTGCCCGCCGGCCTTACCTGCGCCCGCGGAGGTGGTGCTGGTGGTGGTGCTCCTGCCGGTGGGAGAGGGGTGCTCCGGCCGGGCAGCTGCGGGGATGGGGAGCGCCTGGCACATGCCCAGGTCTGGAGGCAGCTCGGCACTGGCGCTGTCAGCCAAGGAGGTGCTGCCCGGCTCTACGGGGGTAAGGGGCTGCTGCCCCGTCCCGCCGCCTTGCGCGGGAGGCGGACAGGATTGGTAACGGCAGGATGAGGAAAAAAAACCAGCCTGGGGTCCCCATCATCCCCATCCCCCCTCCCTGCTGCAGGAGGAAGGTGCTCCCACCCACTGGGGCTGGTCCCCACCACAGCACCCACAGCCGGGCCAACATCAAGAGCAAGATAGGCACCTTCCCCACAACTGAGAGACCCCATCTGACCCACAACCGACCCTCTGAGACTGTCAGCAGCTGGCAGAGGTGGGGTGAACCCCAGCCGGGCATGGGCTCACAGCATTCAAGCAGTCGAAGAGTTGTTCGCAGCCCATCACCTGTGGCCCAGATGGTATCGGCCACCTCGTCTGTCCCGCAGCAGTGTAGGAACCCTGGCACTTACCTGGCAGCACCCAGAAACTCCACAGCAAGCAGCTCCAGAGTGGCCACTGGCCCCAGCAACCCATCATGCTCTCTCGACGGCAGGGGCAGGACTGTGGCTCGCTCTGTCCCAGCGGAGCAACGCAACGGGGTGGCTCCACCAGTGAGCACTCCCTCAGGTGGGGGGGACAGGAAGACACATACCCCGCCTGGGGCACTGACCTACCCTGCCTGGGGCACTGACGGCTCCTGTCCTCACAGCCTGCCACAGCCACGGCTATGTCCATGTCCTGGGGACATGCTGATTCTGGGGAACACTCATTGTGCCATGGGAAGTTTCAAGGTCTTTGATCCCATGGTTGACACCCCAAGGCTGGGGTCTCCAGAACCTGGAAAGCACCCCATGGGTTGCCAAGTCACCTGGGCCAGGGGCCCTGGGATGGCAGGTGGGGACAGGGGTCCCCAGCACCTCTGGGTGGGGTGGGTCAGCCCTGGACTCTTCATCCTCTCATCAACCCCCATTTACTGCTGGGTCCCTGCCACGCTTGGCCGCGGCTGATAACCCCCAGCAGGGGTTGGTTTGCAGCCAAGGAGGAAGAAGGAAGGAGCAGCCTCCTGCTGCACCCTCGGGGTCTTGCGTGTGAGCCATGCCCCAGTCCCCTCCTGGCGTTGCCAGCACCGCTGCCCGGGGACCTGCGTGCAGGGGTTATCAGTGCCATCGAGGCAAACAGCCACGTAAGCCTGGCCGGGAGGGCCTGTTCTCATATGGGCAGGAGGGCCGGGCCTTGTCCTGGGCTGCAGGTCACCTTCTACCAGGGACAGAGGCAACCTCTCCGTGCAAAGGGAACCAGTGGGGCCACTTCAGCAAACACAGGTTTGCTTCTTCACAGAGCCTAGCCTAGACCAGCTTGGGTATCGTTTAAAGACAAGAAATAAGTTGGTGAAGCTGTTGTGCCTTCCCCGTTTCACTGACAAACATCCTCCCCCAGCTGCCACGCCATGGTAGCTACAACTTAGATGAAAAAAAATGACTCCCAGAGGGTCCAAAGCACCTATGTATGATTGCTCCCATGGCAGCACCAGCAAACCTCCCCATTCCCATGCTTAGGGAGGGCCAGGGTGCACTTAGCACACAAGTGATGTAGCCAGACACCACTGCCACAGGGAAGGACACACGAACATTCTGAGGCAGCCCTTCCTGCCAGGCGATTCACCATGCATCGTGGGGTTACTCCCCTGAAGCAGTCAGCTCTGGAGCAAAAGGCATCCTGTGGACCAAGCCCCACCAAAGCCCAGGGACTCTGGTTTTGGGCACTGAGGTCCACCATGCTCCACATTGGTTTCTCCTACACCTTCAGAGACCCCTTCCTGCTGCTGCCACCTCACAGAGAGGCCAGCTGAGGGGCTCTGACACCGACTGGGGGGCTGGGAACCCACAGGCGCCATCCCCCCCTCCTCCAACACCCGGCTCTGGCTGCGCGGTGGCATTTGGTTGCACAACGCCCCTCGCGTGGGCTGGGGTGCGAGGCAGGTCCCGGCACTCCCTGCCTGGGCATGAGTCAGCCGTCACCAGGATCCAATTCCTTGGGGCACCGGGAAAGGGGGGCCTTGCTGCAGGACACGGCTGGGGGCAATACTGCCCACTCACAGCGGGAGAAACCTGCCCAGGCTTCCAGCTTTGCACCTGGGACAGCATGTGACTAACTTCGGCACCCCAGACAGGGAGACCTGTGCACCCCAAAACAGCCTGGGAGCCATCACTGGTGTGTTTTACATGTCACACAGCTCCCTGGAGATCCCCAGTGCCTGCTGGGCATCACAGCACATGTGCATCCTCTCCCTGGCACTCTGTGCCTGAGTTCCATCCCTGCGGCAGGTCCCATGGGTCACAGCCACAGCTGCCTGCACAGGGAGCAACCAGCACCCATGGAGACATGGTCTCTGTCCCTGTGCATTGGCAGCAATGAACCTGGGAGATGGCCACAGGCACCCTCCTCCTCTCCATAGAATAGTTTTTTATATATACATAATATATATATTAAAATTACATTTCTCTTTACAAAAACTATTCAACAAGAGGCATGGGGATGGAGCCCATCACTGAAGCCAAGGCGCAGGCACCCTGACAAGTCAGAGGTGCTGAGCAGGCTCCCTTTTGGGGTGTCCACATGCACCAAGCGGGGGCTCAGTCCAGAGTCCAGCAGCAGGTTGTGTAGGTGAGGGTGGGCACCCGTGGGTGGCTCCACGGTGCGATGCCTGCTCTGGATCCAACACAGCTTGCCCCATCCCCGCTGTCACCGCCTGTAAGGAGAGAAGAGGACACAAGCTCAGGAGGGGTGATGGTGCCACCCGCCCAAGAGCAGCATGGCATGGACACCCTCCACCCCGAAAAACCATCTGTGCCCCTACTTCTGGCGGGTGGTGCTGTAGGGATCAAGGAGGTGAGAGCTGGCCTGGGCCAGGTTCCAGTCGAACATCTCCAGCACCCGGTGGCACTCAACACGGGACTTCAGCCCCAGGCAGAAAAGCTGCTCCACCTGCAAGGGGACAGGGCATTGCAAGGGAGGTGACAGGGGCGCCAGCACTCCCACAGGTGCCGGAGCAGGTGGACAGGGGTGTGTGGTACCTTCAGGTACTGGATGGCCCGTTGGACGCTCCAGCCATGGTTCTGCAGGGCAGCCTGACACTCCTCGGTGGTCACACCATGCACTGTGTCCTGCACCTAAGAAGAGGTTGAGGTCAGTGTTTGCCACCTGACCTGAGCAGTGAGGAGGCAGTGGCTGGAGCAGGACACCACGGCTGCCCTCCCCCCTGGCTCTGTATCTGTAGAGCACCATCAGCTTGGAGCTGGGACCATCCTCATCCCTGGGATCTTCAGCCACTCCTGGGCTTGGGTGCACACTCCTGGCCACCACGGACCAGCCAGGAGAGCCCAAAGGGTCCACAGTGTCAGCCACCTTCCTCCCCACTCCCTGCGGCAGGGATGGGGCTAATTTGGGGTAAAAGGCCCTGTGATCCCCATTTTGGAATTGCAGTGACACTTACGTCTCACAGCACATCTGGGGACCACTTGCAGCCCACCCCCAGGGTTGAACTTGGGGAAACCAGGGTGCAGATGGCTTTTGCTCCAGTGAGCTCACAGCCACCATGGCCCCTCTTGCTCATGGATGCCACTTACCAGCCGGATCTTGTCAGCAGGGCGGCAGCCATCTGGCCCATCATAGATGATCTTCTGGAGGCTGCAGGAGGCTTTCACCAGGCACTTGGGCCCAGGGTTGCTGTTGTTGGAGGAGAAGTTGGCTTTGCAGTCTGTTGGCGGCTGCTGCACCATGGGACGAACAGTGGCTGTGGTGACCAGGCGGGATGCCTGCACATCCTCGGGGCTTTTGGCCTCCTTGAAGAACTTCTCATACTTGTCCAGATAGGCAGGGCGCTCAGGCAACAGGTAGTAGTGGGTGCTGCTGACCTTCTGCCCATCCTTCACGATGGGCAGGATGCAGGGTCCCTTGGAACAGTCCTTGCCCTGTGCCTGGATGACCTTGGGGGTGGCATACTTGGGGTCCAGGGCAAAGCTCTGCGTGGTGGGCATGGGCTTCCCTGGCGAGGTGGAGAGGCAAGAGCAAAGGGCTGCACGTTGCTGAGGGGACCCCACCTGCAGGGCCATAGGGCTGGGTGTCCGGGAGGTAGGCTGTGACAGCGGGTCCCGAGGTGGGATCTGGGGTGGCCGGTCCTCCTCACCCCCCGATGCTGGGGAGAGCTCCCCCGACCAGCGCCCAGGCTCGTTCCGGCGTACGGGCCGGGGTGGGATAGGGATACGGGGTGGGATCTGGGGCTTGTCGTCTGCAGGGGCAGCTGGTCCCAGGGGGACATTAAGCCTCTTCATGCACTCCTGCTGCAGCTCCTCAAAGAGCTCTGTGGTCTGCGTCATGCTGGGCTGCTTCATCTCCTTGGGGGGCAGGAAGAGGTTGTCCTCCAGTGCTGGTCCCCGCTCACCCTCATCCACAAAGCCATAGTTGGTCTTGCCCCGCCGGCTCGGAGGGCTGGTGATGGAGCAGACCTCAAAGTCGTCCTCATCCTGCGCCACGTCATCATAGGCAGGTGGTGGGGGCAAGGGGCGGGCGTCCCAGTCCACCACTGGCGTAGGGTGGAGGGGCCGGGGTAGAGCCCGCGTGGGGCTCTGTGGTGGGGTCTTGTCCAGCAAGGAGAAGGCCTCCATGGCCAGCTTGGCCAACGACGGGGCTGTCAGCTCCCCAACTGGTGAGGGGCTACCTTGGGGAACCTCCTCCCCAAAATCGATGAGGGTCACCTCGCTGCCTGCTGGCCCCTCACTGGTCAGCCGGCTAGGCTGCCGCTCGCCCACCTTGGTGCCTGGAACCCGTGCCGATGGCTTGACTGGTCGCAGACCCTTGCCTGGGCCTGACTTCTTCAGGCAGAGCTTCCGGAGACCCCCTGGCAGACCCTCTTCCTCCTCACTGACTGGGTCGTAGCAGGGCTCTAGGAGGTAGACAGAGAGGGATGGTGAGGTTCCTGGCACCTATCCCAGGGGTGCAAGGAGGGGCACTTGCGTCCCTAACCCCCAAACTGCCTGACAGCTTCAGCCACCTTTCCTCTTCCCCTTGGGTGCAGTGATGCACCACGGCAGGCAGAAAGGTGCTGGGGGCCTGAGGGGTACCCTGCCCTTCCTCACCCTGCAGACCCCAGCACCCGGCTCCTCATCTCTGTCCCCACCACAGATGCCATCACTCATCGTGGTACCCAGGAGGCAGAGAGAGGAAAAGGAGCTAAGAGAGAAAAGAAGAAGGGCACAAAAGAGGGAGAGAAGCACCTGAAAATACCCAACTTACTGGTGAGCAGGACGGTAGGCTGAGGCGGGCGCGGAGGCGGCTGCCCTGCAGGAGAAGAGAGAGCCCAAGAGGAGGAGAGGCGTGGGGTGAGCGCGCGAAGCAAGCGGCAGTCAGGGTGCTCGTTAGCGGGGTGCATGCTTCATCATGTCCTGCATCACCGCTGGGGTGCAGGGAGGATGCCGGTGGGAAGCCCCACCAAGGGAAAACTGCAGGATTAAGGGATTTGTGGCACCCGCACAGTGTCTGAGCTCCCTCCACGTGGCAGCTCCACCGAGATCCCCCGTACTGGGGAGCCTGGCTGCGGGAGGCTGGGAGTGGATGAGGGACCTGGACGAAGGGCAGCAGGGCAGAGTTCAGCTGGGCAGAGCCACAGGCCACCCACGCTGCTGGTGGTGGCATTTGGCCAGGTGACAACACGCCCTGTCACCCCAGCTCCCCTTCAGTCTGTGAATAGCAAGTGGCAGCAGAGAAAGGAGAGGGTCCACAGCCCATCACCCTGGCAGCAGGGCACAAGGACTTTGCACAGCTGACAAGCAGGGTGAAGGAGAAAAGCGACTCACTTTTAGCTCTGCCAGGAAGCTGAGTGGGTCTGGCAGCACTCGGGTCCACACCTAAAATGTCAGGAGGGTCCATGGGATTTCCCAGGTACAGCCTGTGGGGAGAAAGGAGAGTGCCTGGAGATCAGCAGGGGCCTCGTGGGACCCCTTGCACCCTGAGCTTGTGCCCTGTCCCTTGATACACCCCACCTCCACCATGCCCCATGCACCAGTGAGTACCGTCCCTGTGAGCGCTGGGGCACCACACCCCAGAGGCTTTCAGTGCTGCAGCATAGAGCCTGGTGCCATCCCAGCACCACGCGTATGATGTGCTGTAACCCAGGGGACTGCAAGCAGGGTGCCGTGCCCAGTGTACTGGTACGGGGCGTGGTGTCCGGGACACACTGCAGCACTAGGGTGCCCCGGCATGATGCTGCGCGCAGGGCAGGGCACCCCGGTACAGCACGGCACGGCACGGCACGCTGGTGGGGTGCCGGGAGGCGCGGGCGAGCCGTCGCAAGCTGGGTGCGGCGAGGCAGGAGCCGGTGGGAGCTGGTGCAGCCCCAAGGCCTGGGTGTGTGCCCAGCTCGGTGCGTTCTCGGCAGCCCGGCAGCACGTACCCAGCGCCGTGCCCACGCAGCGGGAGCCTGCCGGGGCACGAGCGGGGCTGTGTGCATGGCGCCCCGGGCCAGCCCCCCGAGGTTCAGCCCAGCGGGTGGCCTGGGGGAGTCAGGCTGGGGCAGAGGGCACTGGCAGAGCTGTCCCGGGAGTGGGAAGCTGAGCAGCAATGGGGATCACGATCCCAGGGGATGTGCTTGGCCAGGCACAGGAGCTGGCTCTACCCAACTGTAGCTTTCCAGGCTTTGAAATCCTATCCTGCCCCCAACACACAGCCCTCCCACATCCCCCCAACCCAGTACTGGCAGAGACCCCCCCATGCCCTCTGCCCTGAGCCAAGCACCCCTGCCCAACATCCCCCAGCACCACACTAAGCACGCCAGTCCCACATGGCAAGAAGACACAGGCACCCGACCCCCCCCCCCCATCAGAACAAACTGGGTCTGTCCTGATGGAACAGGGGGTGGAAAAAGCATTTTTGAGGATTTCTTTCATGGTGTGCTGTTTTAACTCATGCTGTTAAAAGCAAGGGGCGAGGCTACACCCCCATCACAGCTTCCCTCCATGCAGGCACAGAAAGGCGCAGGTTTAGCAGCCCTGGGACATCCCAAAAGCATTGTGGTTAACACGGGCACATCCAGGGTGGTGCTTACTGAAGTCCCTCCGGCCGGGGATAGCATAAGGGGCTGCAGGGCAAGGAGATGCGACCCCCCTGCCCCAGACAGCCCCCCCAAGCACAGCAGCCCTCCCTGCCCTTGACCCCATTAGTATGAAGAAGAGAGGGAGTTAGTCCAGCCACAGGGACCCTTCCCGGAGCCACCATCCTCAGTACAGCAAGGGGGGGGGAGGAGGGGGGAAGAAAAGATGCTTCACTGGCAAGGCGGACACAGGATGGCCAAACCATGGCTCATTCCATGCCCAGAGGGCAGCAGGGAAAGCAGAGAGCAGGCAGGGGATGCAGAGAAAATAAAATATTTTCTTACTCATCAATTTTATCGGGAAACCCCCAGCAGTGCTGGGGGTTGGTGTCTCCATGGCCCGTGTGGATGAAGCTGTTTTTAAGCGGCTGGCTGATGTCGTGCGCCGACAACCCTGCCACCGAGGTCACCGTGTTTCGGGGGAACTGGCCCACTTTTAGGGTCCGCTTATTCTGACCCCGCCACCAGTAATTCTCAGCCCTAAAGAATAAAAAGGACCTCGTTACCAACAAGGGTATGAGAGGGGGACACGTGCCTGCCCCAGTGACAGGGGAGGAGGCGAGGTGACTCATCCAAGTCCAAGCAGACAAGCAGGGGCACAGCCAGGAAGAGAGACCAGGTGTCCAGGGTCCCAACCCTGAGCTGGCAGTGCCCTCTGCCTCCCACCCTGTGGGCACCTGCACCCGGTGGTACTGGGGATGCAGAGGGTAGGGAACAAAGCTCCCTGCTTGTGCCCACAAAGATGTGCCCCTTCCTCCTCCCAACTGCCCCAAATTACATAGGGGCCTTGGGGTGATGCCTGCACAGAGCTGCTCACCCCTGGTCCTCCTGTGCCCTATGCAGCCAAGGATGGCACAAGGAACATGGTTGGGGTCCGATGATGAACCTTCAAATATTAACTGGGAGGTCTTCCTCGCTCCCTTCCTGTGTTATCAGTGAGCCTCATGCAGGTTGGTGTGGGCAAGGGAAGATGGGCAGGCAGGCAGTGGTCAATGCCACCTTGGGGTGCTGGTCCCCAGTGTGCCCTAGGAGCTGCCTGCTCCAGGGGAAGAAGGGGGGGGATCACCTAGCCCGGGTGGCAAGTGGGACAGGAGAGGGACAGGTAGGGGGCAGGAAAGGGTACCTCAGGTACTGTGCCAGATGAATGGGGGGGGCTCCGATCCTACCCGACCCCGCCTGCCGGGTCCCCCACACCCCGCGGGTAGGGCGTGCTCCGGGCAGGGGGCGGTGGCGGTGCCAGCCTGCCGAGGCTGGCACGGCCCCACGGTTTCCTGGAGTCACCTGTGAGTCACCCCCGGCCACCAGCTCAGCCCTTTTCCTGTTTACCTTCCCCGCTCGCCGCCAGCCAGCCGCCTTACTCAGCGCTAGGACCCCTCGGCGTGGCAGCGCCAGAGCCCAGCCGGTACCGGGCACCATCCCTCACCCGCACCGGGACGGGCAAGAGCCGGATTCCCCTCCCCGGGAGGTCCCCTCCACTCGCCCTCCCCGCGCCGTGACACCGCCGCATCCCACCGGAGGGATGCTGCGGCTGGGCCGTCCCCTCCGCTCCCCTCCTCTCCCAGCCTCGTCCCACCGGATCCGGGTGCGGACCCCCGACACGATCCCGCTACGGCTCTTCCCTGTCTTCCCCCCAAGAGCGCTCTCCCGCGACCGCCTGGGTCCCCGGGGGGGGCTTTCAGGTAGGTCCCTGCCCCTGCCCACACACACGTACGCACGGCCAGCGCCCGCCGAACGACAGGCAGGGGCTTGAAAAGGGGTGGGGGGTGTTTACGGTGCCCCGGGCGGCCTCGGCGGGGCCGGATGCGGCCCCCGGGAGGAGCCCCCAACCCCCTCCGCCAGCCCTCCCCTCCCTGCCAGGGCATCCCCGCCGGCAGCGCGGTGGGGGGCAGGCGCCCCGGGGGAGAAACTGAGGCACGGGAATGGGGGTTCCGGTCCGGGAGCATCAGCAGCCCCCGGATGCAGAGCTCACTCCGCCTGCTCGGACCCAGCACCCCCTAAACGTGCCCACGGCGGGCCACCGCGCATCAAAGTCCCCCAGGAAAACTGAGGCAGGGGAGGCTGCGCCCCGGTTCCACCGCGCTCACGGCCCTCCCCGACTCATACAGCGCAACCACATCCCCCCATCCCTCTCCTGCCAACCTCTCGGTTCCCCCTGTCCCTGCTCCCCGTGGTTCACCTGGGGCCGACGGCGGGGAGGGGGGCGCGGGAGCGGGATCCCCAGCTCGTGATGCGGCGCCGGGGACGATGCAGGCGCACTGGCGCGGCCGCGCCTCCCTTCGCCGCTCCTTCCCTCCTTCTCTACCTCCCTTCTTCCCTCCCTCCGCCGACGCCGCTTCCCTTCCCCTCCCCTCCCTGCAATTAAACCGCCAGACCCTGGGCAAGAGTCATCCCTGGCGGCAGCGGCCGGAGAGAAAGCCGGTCCCTGAAGACATACAAATCCGGCCTGATTCACCTCCGGGCCGTGACTAACAGCGGGGAGCCGGCTCCGGGAAGGGGGAGCTGGAAGGGTGGAAGGACAAAGCCTTTCTCCTCACTCCCTGGGGCTGGAGGCAGGAGCAGCCTCCCGTGTGCGAGCAGGGCAAAGGAGCATAGAGCTCTTCCCAGGGGTCTCCACTGTTTGCATGTGGAAGTGGCACAGCCACACACTAGGATGGGAATGCAGGGACCAAAGGTCCCCCCAGTCCACAGGTCACCTTCGCAGTGGAAGGGGATGGCTGTGCCCCGGTGTGGCTAGCAGCGACCAAGGAGCAGAGCCAACAGTGCAGGAAGTGATAGGTCATGCCACCGTGGTACTGAGCTCCCCAGCATCTCTCCTGGCCCCGCAGCAGTGGCAGGTCCCCACCACTATCAGTGGGGAGCAGCTCTGGGGCACCCGGTTTCCAGACACAAGGCCAGGGCAAATCCAGAGGCAGAGTGGGTGAGTCAGTGGGTGGATGTTGTCGGCAGTGCAGGTAGAGCTGTGCTGCCCATAGGCATTGCTGCCCCCCACACATTGCAGTGGCCTCACATCACTGTGCTGCCTGGGGCACTGCACACCTCCCAGGACAGTGGGGCAGCTCACCTGTGGGCTACACAGTTGGGTGTGCTGGGGGGGCAGAGCCCACCCTCCCCCATCCCTGCTCCACAGCTCTGCCAGAGCCCCCAGTCTCCCCATTCCCCCTGTGCCCACGCAAACTGGCAGCCCTGAAGCTGGAAGCTGGTCCATGCCCCTCTAGTGCAACACCTGGCACTGCTCCTGTGCAGTATGTGCCCTCCCACCCTGAGCAGTACCTGCCCTCGATGACTGTGATGATGTCGTTCATCTGGATGTGCAGCTTGTCGGGCTCCTCGAAGTCCTGCAGTGCTCTCATGTCAGTGGGCTGGGCCTGGGGGATAAAGAGGGTGAAAACAAGGTGATGCAGACCCCCACCATCCATCCCTGCCCCATTTTGAAACTAGCCGCAGCCCCATGTAGGTGAAGGCAGGGGAGCCTCAAAAGCAGGCAAGAGACAGCATCACCACTCACAGCCCCTACTCAGCTGTAACACCTCTTGGCTGGACAAGGGCCAGGTGGTACCCAGGGACCTCCTGCTGTGATCACATCACTGCCCCTCACCTCCCAGCCTGCAGGGCTGCCTGGGCTGAATACCCCAGTGTCACCTCCTGCCTGGGCAATACCCTGAACTCTGCCTACACTTAAGCAGAGCCGAAGGGAAGGGAGTGCTGGAGCCCCTTGTCCGCCTCCCTGCCCACCTACCTCCACCAGGAAGTCCCGCAGGGCCACGAAGGTGGGTCGGTCCTCAGGCTTGTGTGCCCAGCACTGCAGCATGACATTGTAGATGTCCTGCGGACAGTCCTCAGGTCGTGGCAGCCGCTCACCCTCTTTGTCTATCTTGTGAAGGATCTGCAGAGCAGTGAGTACTGTCAGGGGTTCCAAGGTACCCCCGAGCTACTGCCACGGTGAGGCAGGGGGTCAGTTCCCTGCTGTGCACTCACCTGGCTGCCATTGAGGCCGATCCAAGGCTCCTGCCCATAGGTGAACATCTCCCAGAGAGTCACCCCAAACATCCAGGTGTCACTGGCATGGGAGAAGGTGCGTGTCTTCAGGCTCTCAGGAGCACACCTGCATGGGGAAGGCTGTAAGCATCAGAAGGCAACAGGTGCTGCATCCCCAGGTCCCTCCTCCCCAGGGCTCACCAGGCGAAGGGGACCTTGCGATGTTCCTGCATCACGTAGTGGTCGTCATTTTTGGGCAGAGCCCTCATCAGCCCAAAGTCCCCGATCTTGACCAGCTCATTGGAGGCCAGCAGGATGTTGCGGGCAGCCAGGTCACGGTGGATGAAGCGCTTCGACTCCAGGTAGGCCATGCCCTTGGCCACCTGGATGGCATACTGGCAGAGGGTGGAGATGAGGAAATGGCCCTGATTCTTCCGCAGGCGGTCCAGGAGGGAGCCCAGTGGGGCCAGCTCTGTTACCTGGGCCATGGGGTAGGAACAGCAGGTTGGTCAGCCCAGAGGCACCCTTGCTGAGCTGGTTTCCAGCCTTCTTGTGCCCCACTGGAGATGCCCATGGAGCACTGGGATATGGATCCAGCCTGGCTTTGCTCACCCCACCACAAAGAACTCTCACAGGGCACCACTGGGGTCAGTCCCATCCTCCCACACTCACCATCTTCATAGGGTGGGAGAGCACCACGCCATAGAGACGGATAAGGTTCCTGTGGTCCAGAGAGTGCATGGCATTCACCTCCCGGATGAAGTCATCCAGTGCCTCTGGCTGGCTCAGCACATCCGTCTTGAGACACTTCACTGCCACATCCAGCTACGGCCAAAGCAGGGATGAGCCCCAAAGCATCGTCCCCCCCAGGTGGTGCCACAGTCTGGCTCACCCCACCATGAACAGCCCCTCACCGTCTTGCCGGCGGGCGTGCACCACTCGCCACGACGCACGACACCAAAGGAGCCGTCCCCCAACTTCTCGAAGATGGAAAGGTCCCGCTCCCGTACGAGGCAGGTAAGGGAGTGCTGGCCCCCGGCTTCGGGGGGCGGTGGTGTGGGGGGCTTGCGGAAAGTGCTCTGGGGCTGGGGTGGCAGCTCTGACTCAGGGCGCTTCCCACTGAACACCTGCAGGACATGGAAGTAGGCAAGATACAGGTGTGGAGATGCCCTAGCCATTGTGTTTGTGAGGGCCAGGATGACACCCTGCCTGGCCCTCTGGAACCTAATGAGACTCTTAACTCATGATTACCCAGGGCAGGCCGGCTGCAGCAGCAGGCTCTGCTCTTCTAGCTAAGCTGTGACTTGTGTGGACTCATAGTAGAATGGTTTNACCTAATGAGACTCTTAACTCATGATTACCCAGGGCAGGCCGGCTGCAGCAGCAGGCTCTGCTCTTCTAGCTAAGCTGTGACTTGTGTGGACTCATAGAATCATAGAATGGTTTGAGTTGGAAAGGACCTTAAGATCATCCAGTTCCAACCCCCCTGCCATGGGCAGGGACACCACACACTAAGCCATTGTCACCCAAGGCTCTGTCCAACCTAGCCTTCTTTGGGCAACCTGTTCCAGTGCCTCACCAACCTCACAATAAAGAGCGTTGTAAGACTAACTTGAAATTTCCCCTTTATGTTTAAACCCATTGCCCCTTGTCCTGCCACTACAGTCCCTGAGGAAGAGTCCCTCTCCAGTATCCTTGCAGACCCCCTTCAGATACTGGAAGGCTGCTATGAGGTCTCTGCACAGCCTTTTCTCCAGGCTGAACAGCCTTAGCTTTCCCAGCCTCTCACAGCAGCCCCACAGCAGCAATCCAGCAGCCTCGGCAAAGCAGGCTGGCAGTTGGAGGGCCCTGGGCATTCCTTGGCCAGGCTGTGACTACACGATGTGCCTGGGCATAAGGCCAAGAGAAACCTCCAGCTTGGGCTGAGTGTGGTGACACATCCCTGCAGCAACGTGGGCCTTGCAACATGCACTGCCGCCACCGCCAGCCCAGAGGGAATGTGGACAGGCTCTTCCTCCATCTCCCCCAGCTGGGACTGATGATGTGCCAGGACCAGTGATGTGCCCCATGGGATGGAGTCCATCACTGGTCCCAGCTCCTCAGAAGCAAGGACCCATGTGGGATGCACAGGGGCTGGGACCAGAATGTGGCTGGGGTGGGAGGTGGCATTTCTGTGCCCAGTGTGAGGCTGAGCAGTCTTCTATTAAAAGCCCATCCTGTCTCCATCCCATCCCAGATGAGTCACACAGGGAAGAGGCCACAACCCAAAGTCCAGCTGGCAATTACCCTGCTCTTTTGGGGGTGCAAGGTGCCAGGGTGGCAGCATCACCAGCCCTGGACAAAATGGCATCAGGGGCATACATGAGCATCGTGGAGTCCCCTGTCCTGGCACAGCTCCAGCCTGGTGGGCAGGGCACCAGGCAGTATTGGCGCCCATAGGGCTGCCTGGGGTGAGATGCAGAGGTTCTGTGGCGCATTAGCTGCAAATTAGTTTCCTGGCAAAGAGGCAAATAATGCAAGAGGAATGAACTTCCCAAGTGCTGGGGCGGCAGGGACATCTATCACCAGGAAGTAATCCAGGAGCCTACACAGGATAGGAGCATGCTGCAAGCAGCACATGCCTCACAGGGGTTTCTGCCCTGCCAGGCACTGGTGATGCGGGGAAGAACCAGGCACTGTGGAAGATCATGTGGAGAGGTCCAGCTCCTCCTACATGCCTGTTTCCCTGCCATACCTGCCCCTCTCCCATCCCTACCTTGCTCATCCAGGATTTCCGCTTGCACATGGCTTTCCTCCGCTTCACTGCCTCCCACAGCCGCCGCTGGCCTGCAGAACACAGTGGCTGTCACCAACCCAGCATGCAGTGGAGGTCCCTCCAGCCCCACAGACTGCATGCTCCTCTGGGAACCCAGAAGATGCTGTGCAGCCAGACAGAGATATGGGGGGGGTTTTGGGCGGGAGGAGGGTGTACGCACCAGGGCGCCCCATGCCAATCTTCTCCAGATCCTCATTTTTGACGTACTCGAAGTGGGAGAGGCGGGTGACGTTGAGCTCGTCCCGGATGCGCAGGAAGTACTGCTGCAGCTGCAGCTCAGTGAGCAGCTCCAGCAGCCAGTCCGTGCCCTCCTCCGCCTGCATGCTACAGCTCAGCCTCTGCAGGAACACCGACCATATGGGTTTAGGGGGAGAACCCTGTTCCACTCCCCTCTGCCCCGTCCTCACACTCGGGATGTCACCCAGAGAGGCTGAGAGCCAAGGCTGTGGTGCTGCTTGGGCAGGGTGCGAGGGATGTTAGCAAGACTCATCTCCTGAGCCTGCCCCCAGCTCCCCAGGAAAGCTGGGAAAGGCACCCTGTCAGCAGGGAGAGCCTCGTACTGCCCCATGGTGCCCACAGAAACACCAGCCCGCCCTTCTACTCCAGCACAAGCTGCTCCCAGGCAGCAGTGCTAGGGACACAGGAGGGGGCAGAGCCTCCTGAATGGATGTGCCTGGCAGCAGCCCCCAGCTGAGGGGCATCCCACGCCTGCCAAACGCCCTTTGCCCAGCTGGAGGGGCTGACTGGGGAGGGGACAGCCACATCGGCACTGCCACTCGGCCCCCTGCCATGCCCACACACCCCGCTGGGCTGCGGCACAGACCCACAGCAGGTCTCCTCTGCCACGGGTGGTGGCACCTCGCCTGGCAGCCACAGAGACAGGACACACAGGGACATCACAGCCTTAAGGGTGGTCCTAGTGCCTGGGCTAAGGCGCAAGGCAATCGAGCGCTGCTGGTGTCAGCTCCACAGCTGGGCCAGGGCATGGGGCCAGGTCTCACCCACGGTTCCCCATATCCCCCACATGTCCCCCTCCACTCCCTATCCCTGCCCACTTTCCCAGCTCTCCTCCTCTTTCATTGCCACCTTTCTGGGAAGAGGCACATCTCTGGCCCTCGTTGTTGTGAGCTGGGCAGGAAGTGGGACCCTCATCCTGGTCTCACAGCAGCACAGCCCACTCCATCCTCTCCTGTTCCCCCGGGTCCCCGCTGTCTTCATCCCCTGCGCTCGACTCCCTCGGTACGTCACCACAATTACAGCCCTCGGCACTGGGCTAAAAATACGGCGGGTGCGGCAAGCAGCTGGGCACGGGGGCACACGGGGGCACACGGGGGGCATGCGGGGCGAAAGCAGCCGCGGGGCGAAAGCAGCCGCTGGCCTTTGGTGTACGCCCGTGGGTGGCCGGGGACGGCTGGTCCCCTGCCCACAGGCGGTGGGGACAGGGCTGGGTGACAGCCAGCATAGGGTCTGCCGGGGTGAGGGTCGGCACTTACTCGATAGAGGCGGAAGCGGGTGAGGAAAGGGAAGGATCGGCGCAAAGCCTGGAAGCGTCGCATCCTGCCTGGCTGCCCGGCGCCGGCTCCTGGCACCGCCGATGTCCCTTCCCCGGCGCCGGCGTCCCGCGGCAGAGCCCGCTCAGCGCAGCAAGGGCACCCGCAGCCCTGCCATCAGGGCTGCAGAGATGCCCCTCGGGCTCGGCCGCCCCGTATATGCCCTCGGAGCAGGCAGGGGTTCTCGGGGCGTCCGTCAGCCGGACGCGGGCAGTGGCTCTCCCCCTTCTTCCGTCCGGCTCTCGATCCTCCTGGCCGGCCGGCCCTCCCCTTCCCCAACGCAACAGGGCCAGGGCGGAGGGTGGCGGCAGTCAGGGCTGGGGTCACCCCCTGGCTGGAGCCGCTTCCTGAAGACCCCTCTCCGGCCGCGGGGCTCGGTCCCGGCCGGCTGCCCAAGCAGCGCTCCGGGGAGGGGTTATTTTCAGCCGGGGCTGGGACGCGCGCCCAGGGGGCTGGGCTCCCATCAATGTCCCGCTTTCTCCCTTGTTCAGCAGCGGGCACCCGCGCCGGCAGCTGGGAGCCTGGACCCCCGCTCCCATTTCCATGGAAACTCGTCCCGGCCTTGGGAAACTCTCCCAGGCCTCAGTTTCCCCCCTCAGGAAGCAGGGAAGGAGGGAGGGAGAGGAGACATCCGGCTCTCCGCTCCCCAGCCGGGGCCACAGGCAGGATGCCAGGGCGATGGGCACTGCGGGGGGAGCTTCTGGCTCGGCAAAGGCACCCGCTGCCCAGCTGCTAGTCCCCGCGAGCTCTGCTGTGGGGTGCCGCCAGCACCCTGGGGCTCACTCCCCTTCCCTGGCAGAGCTGGCACCCAACCCCAGCACTGCTGTACGGCGGGGGCTCCCCGGGGAGAACATCTGGCCGCATCCGCAGCCACGGCGTGAGAGAGAACGGACACACAGCAACCTCTTGCCGCAGCCCCCGCCTGTCTGCCCCCTCCCCGCCACTGTGGCCATGGCTGCGACGAGGGGGGGCTGCTGGAAGAGGGTTAAGCGCATCCCCAGGTGCAGAGGAGCCTCCGCTGCGGCTTCCACCGCCGCTGGGATCCCAGCTGGCACAGGCACCCGACACAAGAAGCCCATTGACCAGGGACAACCAGGCACGGTGCACTCGGCACCAACCTCTGCCACGCGCCAGCTGCCCCTTTTCTGGCTCTGGGGACACCGTGACGTGAGGGGTTCCCTGCTCTGCATGGGGCATCACCTCCATCAGCCAGGGATGGCACCCACTGGGACAGGCACCCACTGAGACTGGCACCCACTGGGGCCAGTGTGCTTCCCTCCTGCACCCCAAAACCTCAGGTGAGGCTGCCCATTTCAGAGCCCACACTGGGAGTACTGGTCTCCAGAAGGGAGTGGGGGGAGGAGGGAGAAGGACACCCGGACTTGCCCACTGTGCTGGGGAGGCTCCGTGCCTCAGTTTCCCCATCCACCACAGACTCATAGGCACAGAAGCTGATGCCACAGCCTTAATGCTGAGACAGGCAAGCAGAGTCCAGCCAGCAAACCCTTGTTCTAAGGGGGGTTATAGATGCTCATCTTACTCCCATGACCCGGCAGGCGGCAAAGCCCCCAGGCAGAGGTGCTACCTGGCCCTCCCTGCCCTGCACACACACCATGCTGCACACCCCCACCTCTGCAGCCCCAAGGGTGCACCCTGCATGCACCCAGGTGCATGCATGGGTGGTGACGACCATCACGCACACCCTGGGACCACACAGGCATGACCCCTGGCACCTGCACAACCACAGCCGCCCCCCTAAGCACATCACCCCCGCACACCCCCCA
Source organism: Agapornis roseicollis (assembly GCA_002631895.1). NCBI lineage: Eukaryota > Metazoa > Chordata > Aves > Psittaciformes > Psittacidae > Agapornis > Agapornis roseicollis. The sequence goes on along the minus strand of NDXB01015565.1, from coordinate 123,189 downwards.
GCCATGGCCCTGCCCGGCCGCACGTGCACCAACATCCCGGCGCCTCACAGCCGGCGGCAGCACACCTGCCTCCACCTGACGCACACCTGGAGCCGCCTGCGCCCCTGCACACCCATGGGTGCCTGCCCCCTGTGTGGCACATTCCTTGCCTCTGTGCTTGCCTGGCATCATGCTGAGCAGCACATGGGTGGCCAAAGCACCCTGAAATGCTCCTACCCACCATGACACCCCAGCACCTGCCCTACACCACAAGGCAGCTTCACCTATGTGTGCTCCCTACCCCAACCCCCCCCCACTCGGCCCAACACCTCCCTCCATCAGGATAGCAGCCTGCGATGGGCACTGTGCCCCCCCATTTCCTCCTACTGTGCCACCATTCCCCCACGCCTCAGTTTTTCCAGCAAGAAGCAGCAGGCAGCCCTGCTCCCATGTGTCAGGATGGGAGCACAGCCAGGAAGGGGGATGCCATGCCCACACCACCCCACATGCTGCGGGGTACCACGACTGCCGGAGAGGGGAGATGCCATGCAGGGAAGCCCCGTGCCCCATGCCAGCTGCCATCCTGTGCCCCACAGCAGGACCCTGCCCTCACGGGGGACACCCAGCCTGCCCGAGTGCCCCCCACCACTTCCCCCACACTGACCCGCCGGCACGGCATGCCAGGGGCGATGTCCTGCCGCGGGGACCGTGCGGGGCGCCTGCTGCCTGGCCGCAGGGCCTGCTGCCCAGTGCTGTCCGAGAGGCTGTGGGGCAGGGAGCCGAGCATCTCCTCCTCCTCCTCGGCGCTGCTCAGGCGCTGGTAGTCGCATCTCTCGCCCATGGCTGGGGCGGCTGCAGCGGTTGCGGTGCGGTGGTGAGCGGGGGGCTCTGCGGAGACACCCGCGCCTGACTGGGGGTGGCGAGGGCTGGAGCCGGGCTCGGGATCACATGGCAGAAAGTTGCTGCAGTTCCGGAAAACAGCGAGAGGGTGAAGGTGACCGCGACGGTGATGGAGGGGAAGGGGGGGTGGATGGAGGGATGCAGAGATGGGGGAAAACAGAAGCGGGGACAGCCCGTCAAGCTCCCATCCTCACCCCGATCCCAGCCTGGCAACGCGATCTTCCTCCCGTCTCGGCAGCCTCACTGCCCGCCTGCTGTCCCCACTCCAGCACCCGAGCAGAAAGGTGGTGGCATCGATGCCAGCCCCAGTGCGGCGCTCACAGCCACCTTCTCCCCCCACCCGGACACGGTGCAGCCCGCCAGAGGGGATGCGGTGCAGGCAGGCGGGGAGAGGAGGATGAGGATGAGCGGGGAGCATCGTTCAGCAGCTGGGGATCCACGGCAAGCGGGGTGGGTGAGAAGGCACCCCGCTGGGCACCTGCAGAGGGGTTGGGGGGAGCTCTGGGGCTGGCAGCATCCCCAGCATCCCTCCCACTTCCCTGCGCCGCAGAGGGGGATGGGATGTGCTGGGAAGATGGCTGCTCCACAGCGACCGGCAGCATTGGCGCAAGCACGGCAGTGCCGGGAGAGCAGCCAGGCCCCGCGGGCGCTGCAGGGATGGACTCCGGGGGGCATGTGGGGAGGACCGCTCCCAGGATCGGTCCTCTCTTCCCACCCCATCGCAGGGCGTTGGGGGTCTCCCAGACCTGTGCCAGGCGCTGCACCAGGCACAGCCCCCAGCAGGGGCAGGTGACACTGGGTGGCCACCCCCCTGGATGGGGGTACCCCCAACGTGCACACTGGGGCTGGCTGGCAGCTCAACACTGCCTTACCACAGCCACTCTCTGAGGCCCCTTGGGCAAGAGCTGAAGCAGAAGGGAGGCCCCTGCAGCCCCTACCCAGTCCCCCAGGACCCACCTGTCCTCTGGGGCATGGCACAGACCTAGGGACAAATCTGCTCCTTATGCCAGCGCCACGGGAGCACGATGTCCACCCCGCGGCCCCACACATCCCCAAAGACCCCGGTGTCGCCAGAGGAGTGGGAGCATGCATACATCCTGCTCCTGCCCTCTCCAAGGGAAAACCCCCAGTGCCGGGGGGCACCTGCCCCGGTTAGGGGCCGCCCCTTGGCGGCTCCTCCTGCCCCGCCATACCAGGGAGGTGAGCTCAGCCGTGCAGCCGAGGCGGGCGGGCCCGCGGCGTGGGAGCTGCGAGACACCCCCATGCACGGCCGCCGGCGTCACCGCGCTGGCACGGCACGGCCGTGACTGACGCATGTGCCGTGACACCTTCCCTCCGGCCCCAGCTGCCCCAAAACCCTCGCCAGCCTGCCCAGCCACAGCGATGCTGCGGGGCACCAAGCCACGAGGGGACAACCCCTGTCCCCACAGCCTCCACAGTGGATGTGGTTCACCCCTCCATGCCTTGGGTCCTCCGAGCTTGCCCAGGCTCAGCTGAAACCCAAACGAGAGGTCCCCTGTAAGAGGATGGATGGCATCTCTCCATGCCACCCCTGACCCACCTGCCTGCAATTCCCACCCCGGAGGGACCCCAACACAAGAACATCTTCCGAATGGGATGTGCTGTCCCTGCCCCACAAGGCACTGACCACAGGAGGTCCCTCCCCTTGCCGACACTGGACCTCCCCAGCACTCTAGAACACCACGTTTGGCCTCACATCCCTTCCTGCAACCCTGGGTACTGGGGCCGCAGCATCTTTGCGCCCATCACCCCTCACAGAGGACCCCAGGAAGCGGCGGGTCCCCATGCAAGCTCCCAGAGGGAGACAGGCCTCCCCCACTCACCTCCGGCACATCACCCCGCTTGCTGCCACCACAGCCTGCCACCTTCCTGGCAGCTCTGTCACCTGGAAGTGATCTCACCGGCTGTGGCGGCAGCAAGGCGGCCGCGGCGGCACCCGGGGCTGGCTCAGCCCTGGCGGGGCCCCGGGGGCGGCCCCAAATTGCGGTGACACACTGCGAGGCCCGGCGGCCCAGCGCAGGCGTGCGGGCACACACATACCCACGCGTACGAACGCACCCTGCTCCCACTGAAACCAGGGCCCAGGGTGCTGCTGCCACCCAGCTCCCCGGGGTCTGCCCCCACCCCACGTCCCCCCCGTGCGACCCCGTACCAGTGGGTGCGTTGGCTCCCTCGGTGCTGGTACCTGATGCTGCTTGCTCGGCTGGCTCAGGCAAGCAGGAGTTCCTGGGGGGCCGGCACGGAGGGCTGGTGACCCCTGTGGTGGTGGTGGCCGTGGAGGCCGGTCTGCCCGGTTCCCCCTCACTGCCATCTCTGGGCTCCCAGAGCTTGGCCCCATAGCCTGATCCTAACCACTAGCACAGTGCATCTCCTGCTCTTGAGTCCCTGCCTGCAGCAGTGGCTGCCTGGGGAGGAGAGACACAGCTGGGTGGAGAGCCCCCCCACCCCAACAGAGCCCAGTGCAATTCCAATCCCCTCCATAAGCCTCTTTCCTCCTCTAAATCTCCTCTGCAGGTCGAGCCAGGGCAGGCTGAGCCTGTCTTGCACCTCCCATCTCCTCACTGCAGGCAGGAATCACTGACCCTGTAGCTGATGCCCACTCCAGCCCCAAGCCCCTCCAACCAAGACAGAAACACAGCAGGGTGTTTTGGGGGACAAGCAGGCAAAGCAACACCCCCCGGCACACTCAGCACACTGCCCATAGCCAGCTCCATGCCCACAGGCAATGCAGGGAGGGGGAGAAGGCAGCAGGCTTGGAATCACTGAGCCTTGGCATCACTGTCCCCAAAGGACACTGCCATGGTGGGGATGCTGCCATCCTGCTCTGTCCAAGGTTGGTTTATGCCCGTCGCACTCGTCTCACCTGAGCCGCGGTGGTGCCCTTGGCAGCACCAGCCCCAGTGTTGCAGTGAGCCAGGCAGTGTGCGAGGGGACACGGTGTCAGGGCTCAGCCGTGCGGCTGGCAGGGCTGTGGTGACACTGGCCGTAGGGTCCCCCTGGGGCAAAGCAGGAGGGAGATGTCAGGATGGAACCCCCAGCCTGGCACCCCCATATGCCCACCCCAGAAGTGGGAACATCTCCCTGAATCCAGAGCCACTCCCTGCCCAGGCAGCTGAAAGAGCCTTTGTGGAGCTGCTCCCCCTCTGCCCCAGAGGCACAGGTGGTCTTTGCTCTTGGTCCTGCCATGGAAAGGAGGGGATCAGCACAGGCCCTGAGCCCAGGGTCCAACCTCTGCCCCAGGGGTGCTGCCAGGAGTACCCCCATCTCCATGCTGCTGCATGACCTGCCCTTGGGGCAGGCTGTAGCCGGCATAAAACGAATTTGCCAGGTCTTAGGCCAGATGGGCATAAAGCCAAATCCACCACATAACATCTCCCCTACGTGATGGGCTCTGGGAGCAGGGGAGGTAGGAGCCCCAGAGCTGGGGGGACAAAAGCTAAACCCCATCACTTCCCCAGCACCAGAGCAGAGCAGTGCCCTGGTGAGACCATTCAGCATCTGCTGGTCATCAGCACTAATTGATGTCAGCTTAATTAGCCAGGCTGCAGTGTGAGCAGTACTCCCTCCCACCCCAGCCCCCCCTTTGGGGCTCCTCAGCAGAGAGCTGGAGGAAAACTTTCTCCTTGAAGCCTTCCTATTCCAGCAGGGGCTGCATGTGGGGCAGAGCTCCCTCCTGCCCCCCAAAACCCACATGAGTGGGCCATGTCCCCCAGGATCATTTGCCCCAGCCGGCTATCATCCTTCGTGGGCACGACTGGAGTGAAAACCCCAGTGCTTCAGTGGCAGGATGGGGCCTCTCGGGGGGAAACTGAGGCAGGCATCTAGGCCTGGTCTGCAAGGTGGGAGAAGGCTTTGCTACAAGCCTGCACCAGTTCCTGGTCCTGTGGTGGCTGCTCCTCTGCCTGTGAAGGACCCCCATGCCCCAGGGTACGCTGAGCCAAGGCCAGGACAGCAGGGTGGCAGTTGCTGGAGGAAGAGGAAGAGCAGGAGAAGGGAGGCATCCCCAGCCCCCCAGCCATACCTACATGGCCCACACCCTGCACTAACGAATTCCAGGCTCAGGTAGCTCCAGGGGCTGGTAACAGGTTGCACAGCCTGCACAGCCCCCACCTGGGTCTCAGTACAGTAGGACCAAGGGTGCAGAGCCTACTTTGGCCCCACTCCCTGCACGGAGCATCAAGCTGTGGCATCCGGGGCCCATCCTGAACCCTCTCCCTGAAGAAGGGCCTGCCAGAGAGCAGACCAGCTCAGAGACAGCCCCCCAGGCAGGTCCTGGTTTTAGCAAAGCCAAGCACTGACAAGCTTTGTTCAAGGGCTCTGCCCTGAGTCAGGTCAGCAAAGGGCTGAGAAATGGGGGGAATGCACAACACCCAGAGCATGCAGCAACTGATGAGGGGGACCCACTGTTTGGGGCGGTGAGCTGACACCAGCACCCAGCGGCACTGGGGCACCCCACAATGATGCACCGAGGTGGCTCCAGGGAGGTGAGTGCGTGGGGAAGCACCAGCGCCGGGCTCTGCCCCAGCCTGCCCTGCCCAGACAGCCCAGCCGTGCACAGCCTCTGGCCCATGACAGCAGCGCCGCGGCAGAGACACTGCCCCTGCCTTGGCTCCTTCGGTCACCTGCAAACCCGATCCCCGGATACTTGCAGAGTGGGCAAGGGGTCCAGCAGTGCTGGGAGAGCAGAGCGGGGCTCTCCTGTAGAGGTGGGACCCTCGCTGGGCTGTTGGCACCATCTTACCAGGTTTAACTTAAAGGCTTTATTAAAAAAAGCAAAACCAACAAAGAACAAAAGTACCCAAAGGGTCCGAGTGCATAGAGAAAAACCCGCTACAGTGTGGCTGGACACAGACACGGTGTTGCCCACCAAGCCCGTGGGTAGAGGCTCCCTGCACCTCATCGCTGCTCCAGGTTCCAGCAGGAGCACAACACCCCAGTGCGCAGGGCCGGCTCGGGAGGACAAGGATCCTCTGTTCAGCGCTGGAGCTCCCAAGAGCGCGGGGAAGAGGAAGAGCAGAGCAAAGCCGCCTTTTCTCCAAGAAAAAAAAAACCTTCCCCCAGCTTCCGCTGCGGTTTGGGAGGGTTCAAGGGCACCGGGCACCCACTCACTCCAGACCCCACTGCCTGCTCTGTCCTGGCAGGCAGGAGCAGGGGGGTCGGGCATACTGCCGCCTGGGCACGACAGCAGCACCGGCAGCACGGCGGGGCACGGTGCCAGCAGTGCCCGGTGAGGCACAGCACGGCCGGGCAGTGCCGCAGTGCTACACACCGAACAACTCCCACCCCCTGCAAGGGGTCGCGCATCGCTCTTACCTCTGTGCTCACCGCCACTGCCACCGCATCCTGCGCCAGGTCCACAGCGTCACCGCAGGCAGGGGACCGGCACGGCCGCTCTTCGGGCAGCCCGCATGGCAGGCAGGATGCGCCCGCCCGCCTGGCGGGCCGTGGTGCGAGATCGACGCCGGCGGCAGCCCGGTCTCCGGGGGGACCTTCCGCGGGGCAGCCAGCAGCGGGTGCCGGGTCCGACCTCACACCCGGGCGGCCCGCCTGCGGCTCGGGCGGTGTGCGGGGTTCCGTGTGCCGGGGGTGACGCCGGGGTGCTCCTGCTCCCCCGAGTAGAACTCGCCCTCCTCCTGCACCCCGCCCCTGGCCTCCCCTTCCTCCTGGCGGCCCCGCCGCACCCACCAGCGGGCCCGGCCTAGGGGGCTCGCCTCCCGCCGTGCCCCGCCCCGCTCCTGTTGCGCCCGCCGGCTCAGGCCCTGCTCCTGCCCGGCTTTGGGGCCGTGCTCCTGCACGCCCCGCACCGCGCACCGCGCTCTCCGCGGAGGCTGCGCCCCGGGGCTGCCCGCCTCTTCCCCCGGCGCCGCTTCCTCCGCGCCCCGCGCCCGCCGCCGAGCCCGGGCCGTCCCCCGCTCCCGGGGCCGCCGCGGCTCCGCGCCCGGCTTGGGGCCGCCGCCGGCTGCTGTGACCAGCGCGGGCCGCTCTCCCCACTCCTGCAAGCCCGTCCGCTCCCCCAGCGGCACCCAGTGCCACGGGCCCTGGCCCCCGCCGCGCCCCGGCCCCCCGCCGCCCGCGGCCACCAGCTCCTGGCCGCGGGGCAGCACCCCCAGCCCCGCCTCCTGCACGCTCTGGGAGAAGCCCCCCTCCTCCTGCACCCCCGGGGCCACTCCGCCGCCCTCCGGTACCCCCGGGCTTAGCCCCCCGCCCTCCGGCACCCCGCTCGCTCCCGGACCCCGGATGGTGCACGCGGCCCCAGCCCCGGCCCCGCTCACCGGGGGGGCCCCCCCCGGGGCCGCCCCCTGCCGCGCCCCCCCCGCGCCGCGCTGCTGGAGTCCCGGCGCCGCCGCCGCCGCCGCTCCCCCCTACCCCGCCGCTGCCGCCGCCGCCGCCACCGCCCTCTCCTGCAGCCGCCGGCGAGAGCTGCCGGGGCGGTGCGCGCCCGGCCGGACCTGCTCTTAAAGGCGCCGCGTCGCCGCTTTACGTAACGGCGGGGAGGGGATGGCGGCGAGGTGGGGAGGGACGGGCAGGCGGACGGGGGAAGAGTGAGGCGCGGGGGGCAGACTCACCAGGAACAGCACCAAACCCGGGACCGCTCCGGTACAGGGACTGGAGGTGAGATGGGGCGCAGGGAACGGGCAGCCCGGCACTGCCAAGGAGCAGTCCTGATTCCTGCTCCCAGGCGGCTGCAGCCCTGTCCCCTGCTGCCCCGGAGGGGCTGGCCCCGCCCGGCGGCTGCAGAGGCCCCGCCACTGCAGGGAGAGAGCCCTGCCAGGTTTGGGCAAGGAGCTGCGGGAGACAGCGTGTTCCCAAGAAGTAAATCATCCCTGCTGGAAGAGGAGTGACAGCCCGTAAGGAACAAGCAGCCTCCCCCTCCAAAACGGTGCATTTTCACGGGATGCAGTGTTTCTTAAGGAGGAGAGACTAGCACTAGGAAAGCTGAGCGTATTTAAAATGCAAAGCCCCGAACCAGCAGTCTCCCACCCTTGGTCTGGGGAAGCAGCTCCAGCCCTGCCCGAGCTCTCCGGAGCTCTGTGAGCAACCAGATGCCTGTAGGAAGTCTGACATTGCATACTTCCACCATCTACCCCAGTGCCGCAGGTGCTTTATGATCAATGCGGTGACCAAGAGGCTGCTCTTCCACCTCAGTGCCAAAATCCTCATGCCAGCTGCCGGCCCTAGGCAGGACACACTGCCGCAGAGCACACTGAGGTTTGAACTTTGCACATCACCACAGGCCAATGCAGCAGAACTGCCTCCCTCCAGCTGTCCCCATCTCACACACTACCCCCCCCCCCCC
>NDXB01015565.1:80354-114934 GCA_002631895.1 Agapornis roseicollis | reverse complement strand
CCCCCCCCCCCCCCAGCATCACCCACGAGAGGAGTTGAGTGTTGAAGCTTTAAAACTTTATTCAAGCAGACAGCAGGTAACCCAGAAACAGTTTAACACCCTACACCACTCCAATGCCGATGCCAGCGCTGCACCAGGCATCCCAACACCCCAGCAGTCACGGTTGTGCTGCCCAGCCACAAGACAGGCTTTGTCGTTCTCTGCTGGATACAAAGCGAGTGATTAACTCTGACATCAAGATGCATGCAAACACTACAGGGAGGACTTCCAGACAGCAGCTCCTAAATGCTGTCAGGGGAAGTGTCACTAGGAAACAGTAACACAGATGAGGCTGCTCATATGCCCCAGGGACAGCAGGGTAGTTAAGAGCAGCAAGGATTCACACAAGCCTGGGCATCGGGCTTTGAAAGAGATGAAAAATCTTGTCTTCAACACTGGTGAGCTCAGGGACCAGGCTGGGGGCTCATCCTTGCCTGTTCCTTGCAGAGGCCAGGCCTCTGTTCCAGCTGAACACTGTTCTTTCCCTCAAGGACTACTGCTAGGGCTCAGGTCACTCACTTGGTTTAGGTTTAAATGCCAGAACTGTTTGCAGAGCACAGCGCTGGCACCAATGAGCCAGCTGCTTTCTGGGAACAGGCAGCAGTTCAGCAGGTGTCACACAGCAGCACTGTTCAGCTTCAGGGCAGGCAGCAGAGGTGCACCATGAGAGAGGTGCCACTCCACACACACCCAGGAGACAAGACTGCAGTTCCCAGCAGGACCTGGGGAGCAAGCAACTTCCCCTGCACACACAGCAACATCCCCCAGCCTTCAGGTATGACGCATGCCTATCTAGAGCAGTGACCAGAGCCCTCCAGAGCATTAGCCCCAGGCCCTACATTCACCTTTAACTCCCCAAGTCCTTGCAATAGATCTGAAGGAAGTTTACTAAATCACAGAGCACACAGTCTTAACTAGCCTAGTTTTCACAAAACATTCAAGCACCAGCCCCATGAATGGAGGCAGGAAGCCACTTCATGACAGCACAGCTATTCGAAACAGTTCAGCCTACAGAGAAGGTAGAATATAGGGAAGCAGAAACAGACCGAAGTTTGTATCTGCATCACCACAGGAGAGTGAAAAAATAGAACTGCAGGAAACTGATCCATGTTAGATACTAACCATCAAGCTTCGCAGATGACATTGCATGATAAGCATAGAACAATTATGGGAAACACTGTCCCCGATAATTACGTACACCCATAGTGCAACATATGGAGGTCACTGCCTCCGATACAACACTGTGGTAGGCAAAAACTACCTTGTTCTTTACACATTATGGAAGACACTGCCCCCGATAATGTCAGTTAGGTTTCATGATACATAAGTTACTGGAAGTTTGCAGGAAACTGCCATTTAAGTATTGGGCCAATACCTAATCTGAAGTACAAGTAGTTAGTGTGTTGCCACAGGTGGAGCAAGGGCTACATAGCAAGCTCTGCCACTGCGGCCAAAGGGAAAGCTGTGCTCCCTGTGAGAGCACACTGCATCCAGAAAAGGGTGCAAAGAGGGGTCCGAAACCCGCAGAGAGGCACGGACATCACAGGGCAGCCAGATTTCTAGTATTTTCGATTTTCAGCATTTCAAGGATCACTTTAGAGCACAACCTGGAGACCAGGTTTGCATGTTCACGTTTCTTCCAGAGGGGTGTTTTTGCCACAAAAAGCTTAATTGCTAGTTTTCCAAATCTTTGTTTTTTGAGGGACCTGTTTAGGTTATTTTAAATGCAAAGTTCCAGTATCATGTTTGATTGTAATAGCAGATGCTGCTTTATTCAAAAACGACAGTATAACTGTCATAATTATGGAAGGCACTGCTTCCGATAATTATCTTCTATAAAAAAACCACACCATTTATAGTGAACGCTGTCACTGATAAATAAATAAACAAATAAATATCTCAGTGCCAAACAAGAGCCATCCTGTAAAATGGCATCAGTCAGACAGGGTTTGGCCAGCGAGGGACTCAATTTCACAAAAAGCCCCACAGTAGCAAGTTCTGAAGTGCCAGTCTAAAGCCATTCCTCAATGCCACAGGAGTCACTGAGGTGCCAGCTAAGGATCTAAAAGGGGCATTAGATAATCTTTGGGTTATTTTCCCTGGGCATCGAGACCTGCCTTGGCAAAAGAAAATCTGTAAGATGTTGGGACTCTCCCATTGAGTAAAGGCAGGCTGGGCACTTCAGAGCTTGCTGATAATCCAGCACTTGCGGGCTATTACTAGGTTGGGTTTATTTTTGAGCTACAGGTTGATCTCTGCAGCTCCCTGCCAGAAAAGGGATCCTCATTACAAGAGTTAAGAGGAATCCATTCCCCATTTTATCACCAGGTTTAGGAGGCCAACAATTAAAACCCTAAATAGATGAGGTACCTCCACAATCAAGGTACCGGTTCAGGAGTCCACCTGAGCTGTTGGTTCTCAAGTATACTGGAAAATAAAGCCCCACAAGCAGCTGTACATGACTGGTTTGCAATATGGGAGCCTGGTCAGAGCAGATTTCATGATAACCCTAGTACCTGCTTTAAAACTGCCTCCTGTGAATTTATCAAGGTGAGATTTAAATCTTATGCTCCACTTTGGTCAAAAAATATTTGTTGCCAGAGAATCTACAGAAAAATAATGACATGTTAGGGAGTGGGTATCCCTAATCCTGTACCTTTCCCAGGTGTTTGCCATGTCTAGAATTCGTTGTCTGTATCCCAGATATCACCCACTAAGGCGTTGGCAGCTCCTTTAATGGTCCAGGTCACCAGGGCCAGCTGCTCTTTCAGCATGTTCACATCCACGCTGTCCCTGCTGGCTCTCAGCAGCTGCAGGTTCTCCAGCAGACTCTGCAGGGTGTGGGAGCCTCTGCCGAAGAAGATGTGGCGAAATGGAGCATCTTTTGGTGAGAGGTACGGGGAGAGGAAGTCGTATTCCACCTGAAGTAGAGGTGCAAACTTAGGGTTATACCCTCACCTTCAAAGTTTTCTTTCCTGATCTGCCACAGAGCTCCTGACCTCTGATCCCCACCCAGCCCTTTCTCACTGCACCTCTGTGCTGTGCCAGACTCTCTCTCAGTAGCCAGTGCAGAAGTCAGTCACGCTGAAACTAAGCAAAGAGATACCAGTCTGCACATTGCCCGTGGCACACCTGAGGAAGAGGCCCATCCCAACCTTTCTTTCCTTCATGAAAAAAGGAAAACCAGTTGTATCCACCTTCATGATCCTGTCATTCAGGGCCCTGCGGATGATCTTGTTTTCCCTGTCACTGTTCGCAATGTCTTGTCTCAGTGTATCTGTAGCTCGCTGGAAGTCACCACGGGCAAAAAACAGCCAGTTCAAGGTCAGCCCCAGAGCCTGTGAGGGAGGAAGTGTTAGCAAACCTGATTTTCTTCTTTTGCTGCTTTCTTACCAAGAGAAAGTGTTGGGTTTGTTGTTGTCCCATCCCCTCCCACCCCCCACGTTTAACCAAGTAGCCGAGCAAGTTCCTGGCAGGCTCATTTGAGGTCATTGAGCCCAGTGACGTCTCTCCCTACCCACAGCTTCTTGTGAGCTCTCAGCAGAGGTGCACATGAGATGCAGAGCTGCACTGTACTGCAAATGGTAACCAGACAAGAAACCATCTGTGTCCATTTCCTCAAGAGCTCACCACAGCCAGATTAGCTAAATCTGTCTAACACAGTGACTCTGCCTGCACTGCTCTATAAAGAACATCAATTCCTGTCACATCTTGGTACACTCTGGTGCCCAAAGGAGGAAGATGTCCATCCTGCTGTATCCAATGGCAGCAGAGCCTTATTGGCACATGGCCCCATAGTAGGGATTCAATGCACTCAGAGCCTTTCTTACCTTCACATCCCGATCATAGGGCAAAAACTTCTCCTGGAATGCTAGCAATTCTTCACTGTATCTCTCAAAGTCCAGGTAAAGCTCATGATCATGGGTTAACCTAAGAGCTATTTGTCCAGCAACTTCTGCAGCAGCACGCATAAGATCATACAACTTGTCAGTCATCTTCAGGTTCTCCACAGTGTCCTCAGTAGTTCCCAAGAAGGGATATTCTTCATCTTTCTGCAAGAAGGCAGGCACTCAAGTTAGGCAAGACTGCTTCTTCAGCTAGCATTTCTTACCTCCCACTGCAGCTTGCTTGCTGCTTCTACCACATCCCATCTCCTTGTGCTGCTAAGTAGCGAGACTTGGGCAAAACTTCAAAAGCACAGGGGAAGGGAATGGAGCTCCTGCATCTCGTCCCTCACAGTTTCCAGCAATCAGCAGGATGCTCTACTACTTTGTTAGACACAAAGATAGAGCTTTTCCCCTACCACAGTTGAATGCAGAACTGCAGGCATGCAAACCCCATCACCCAGTCTGGTATGTGCTAGCAGTACATCCTTCCTTGGCAGGATAACTCAAGCTTTTTGTGAAATAAGTCTGACACTAACAAAGTCATTCATAAGCAGAGGAAGCTGTTATCAGAAAGGCTCCCAGCTACACACCTTGCAGTAACAGAGCAGGTTGCCTGGCTGATGCCACTTTTTCCAGCCCCAAGCTGCAGCACACCACCTGAACAGTCTGAATTAGTACTTGCTTTAGCCAACAGTATTGCTTCCCCAGTGCACTTCACTTGCTGACCAGCAGGACGCAGTACAATCTTTCACTGAAGCAGCAACAGCATGACATTATTTAGTACTTTTACCTTCTGAAACATGGACATCTGAGCTTTCAGAAGAGCAAGTGCCTCCTCTCCCAACAAAACATAAGTGTTCAGAACTCTGGAACAGAGACCGTAGGCCAACCATGCCCCAGATGCTGCCTTTGCAGCAAGTATTGGCACAACCACAAGGCTGTGTCAGATGTAGGTCCAGAGGCTACCTACATCTCCTCCCCTAGAAAGGCTCTTGCATGGACAAGTTGTTTAGGATAGCACCTTGTGTTCTGCCACCCTGAAGAGGAGATCTCCTTACAACACTCTGCACAGAATGAGTATACCAGGCAGGTGGACAGCACTTACATTGCAGAAACCAAAGGAAACCACGGGGATTCCCGAGAAGGCCAGGAAAGGGAATGCTGCATTATCCAGATCAAGGGGAACACTGCAAAAGACAAGTACTGAGTAGTCACCAACTGGTTTGGACACACCAGGAAAAAAGCTGCAACCTCTAGAGTTGAAGCTGTAAGCCAACTGGACTACCCTGTCTAGACGAGGCTGGTTTTGGCAAGGAATCTAGCCAAGCACTGAGGGCTCTCGTCCATTTCTGGCCACCTGTCTTTGGACAAGGCTGTTCTTGCTCTACAAAAATGTGTCTGGGCTGCCTACAGGCAGACTGGGGCAGCACTAAGTGTAGCAAGCATACTGTTCACGTTTGCCTGATCCCACTGCAGCAGGTAGAGCCTGCCCCGGACAGCAGAATGACACTCCAGCACAAAGACCAGAGGCCATTTAGTTTGCTCCTTTATGGATGAGAATACTTACACTGTTTTTACCCAGTCAGAGCCAACTCTGTCATACAGGTTTCCTGAATCCTTTGTTGGGTCCTTCACCTGCACAGAGATTAAGAGTCACTGCACTTGTTCTGACCCCTGCTGGGACTTCAGGGCCATCCTGGATCTCGCACTGCTGTACAGATGCCAGTCAGGCATCGCCTTTCTCCACACAGTTCATGCAGAACAAGCATTCACCTCCCACTGAACTGTGTGGCATTTACCAGTTTTAGATTCTGCATGTGTGAACTGCAATTCCCAGAGCCCAGCTGCCTTCAGAAAGGGCCCTCTGGAGTATCTTAGCCCTTTCTCCTATTCAGGGCTTTCTCCTCAGAAGGTGCCAGCAGGGAAAAATGAGCCAGCACAGTTGTGGCTGCTTTCTTCAAAACCTGTCACCGTGATTAGCTCAAGACCCTTCAACTCACCCCCTTCATAGTTCTTTCCAGCAATGTGTACAGCAGTGGGCTAGCAGATATCTTCATGTGGTTGAAGCCTGCAAAAAGACAAGGACATTTGACATACTGGCACAATTCGCTACTGCTGCTAGAGCTGCTCAGCCTTGTGACCCAGCAATAACTGATCTACAGGTTGCTGCCAAAGGATCTTCAGCAGACACAGTACAGTCTACTGGGACCTAGCAGAGCTACCTCCTTTTGGCTCAGGCTCTGCATACCTTTGGCACAGCCCCCATTTCTGGAGGTTAAGGGATACCAGTCAAGCTATTCTGGTCCCACTTAATTTCAAGAAACCTAACAGTAAGAGGTTACCTAGAACTGCAGCATCCAAGTTAATATAAGTGAAGGCTTTGGCATGCAGTGTTGCAGAGTACCCCTAGAACAAAACGCATATTTTAAGATTAGCAGTAGCAGTACAACACCAGGAAATCACAACTGTGCAGTCACCAAGCAGAAGTCCACCAAAGAAACAGTACCTCCAGCCATTCAGTAGCACCCACAGCTCCGTACTCTCCTGCACTCCAGCTAGCAAAGATGATGCTGCGCCGTGGTTTGTAGCCATCTGCAAAGAGAGGGAGACTGAGATGTCTGCCCTTCCCCCATAGAGATGTAGATCAGCACTGAGGGCCTGGGGTGACGAATCTCCTGCTCCTTAGAGCTGAAGTGTTCTGGCTGCTGCAAACATGTACACTAGCAGATGCATGGACACTTCACCCTGATTCTCATGCTGCAGAGCTGTGTAAGAAAACCATACTGTCTGCATTTGCCTCCTTTTTTGTTTAGCTGCCCTAGCCCAAAATTAGCCCTAGAGACAGGAGCACTCACACTAAGTGTCACCATGTAGCCTCCACTACTCTAGCTGGTCAGCCACGTCAGTATTTTCCCACCTTCAGGCCTGGCTGCCCAACAAACAGCTTAAGTTTGAGGTTTGCACTGCGTGTTATCCAAGGACATTTTTGCATTCAAGGAATACCCAATGCAAGCATCACACCTCCCACTCCCACGGTTTTGCACAAGTATTTACCATTCTTCACTATGTCTGAGATCACATGCGCAAGTTCCAACAATATGGCAGTTCCAACACCAGCCTTGGCTGCTCCTGGGCCCCAAGAGTCTCTCTGGGCTCCGATCACAATATATCGATCTATAAAGGAGACAACAAGATCTGAGCTGCAAGCTTCAGGTTGTAAACTCCACTTATCAAAAGAGCAGCTTTGAGCCTTTGCTAGAAACAGAATATGAAGTCTGACTCCTAAATCTGGCACACTGCTAATTATCATTTAGCCTTTCTCTGGCAGTGTGGTTCAGTCTTTTCCTTGACCCTTTGGGAAGGGTCTTGGTTCCGCTAAGGAAGTTGTTATCTTTGTAGGAAGAGCTGTCATCTGGTGATCACAGAAGAGGAAGAGTTCCCTTCAAGACTAAGCCACAAGGCAGTTGCTGTTACCTGGTTCTTCAAATCCCTTGATAGCACCAAAAATGTTCAGAATCTTCTGGTCCACCATAACATTGTTCACACTCAATTTTACTGTCACATTGGTTGTGCTGCTCATTATCTTGCATCCCATGACCCCAGATTTCCACTCCAGAAGGCATTTGTCTCCATCCATTTTGCTGAAGGGAAAAAGAGAGGATCTTTGAACTCATTATACAGGTCTGACCACACCTAGTTATCCTGTGAAGAAAGCAGGCCTACAGCTGTAGATGCAGCTTTGTTCAGGACCTGCTCAGGAGATAGCCTGCAGTCCTGTACCACTAATTACGCAGGGAGAGGTTGGAGGCAGAAGCCAAGAGAAGTCCTAAAACTAGCTTAAGTTCAGTCTTTAAGACATAAGACATGGACACAAGCAACATTTCTCCAGCCAGTTCTAGTAAGCGCTCACTGCGATACACAGTAGAGACCAGCAGAGAGCTCCCTGGGCTCACAGGCTCAACATCATCCTCAGTTCTCCACGAGGGCCACAGCAGCCTAGCCTGCAAGACAGGAGAAACTATTACCTGTACAGTTTGCCTGCTGCTTGGCTAGAGATGGTCTGAACAGGGATGTGAGGTAGCCCAGAAGATTCCACTGGTGGGAACTGGGTGTGGTTGAAAGAAGGGAAGCCTGGGGTGAAAGGGTCTCCAGTTCCAAGGTGGGCCTGTGAAAAGCAAGAGGAGCCTTCAAGTCTCAGAGAAGAACAACTTTCATCTACGCAAGGGTATGGAGCACTGCTGAGCCAGAAGCCTGCAGAAGGACTGCTGCAGTCCACAGCAAAGAAAGGTTAACAAGAACATGAACAGGGGAGCCAGCTGCATACTCACATGCCCAAAGGGGACAAGCGCATCCGTGTTCTTGTAATCGTAGGGATCCAGGTACATCAGGACACCAACTGCTCCTGCATCTTGGGCATTTGCAACCTGAAGCAAACATGAACATGTACTGCACATCTGCACTGCAAGCAAGGGGAATTAAGGCCTGCCTCTGATAAGCCATCAGTACAAACACTCTTGCAAGGTTAGATACCAGCTTGAAAAGTGGGAAGGGACTGAAGAACCAGTAAGCACCCCTTGCAGAAGCACTTTTCAGCTCTGCCTGTGTCTTATATGCAGTCAGACTGTGCATGCTTGAAGAGTCCTGTGCCCAGCCTCCCCAGAAGCACCCATCTGAGGGACAGCTCTGGGTCAGACATCTACAACAAGTTTGTGTACAGGACTTGGATCCTTTAGGCTGTTTGCCTATTTGGCTCTACTTGCTACACAGAGAGCATGAGAGCAACATGCAAGGCAGCTGACTGGGCATGCAGTACCACCACCTTCACCCAGACCAAGTGAGACACTGCAGCCAAAATTTAAAAGTATCTGACTGCAGCAACACGAGGTGTTCTGAAGGCAAGGTTGTTCTGCTTCTAGCAGCTCTGTTGCTGCATCTAGCAACACCATATAGCCCGCAGGCTGCCTGCATCACTCTAGATGCTTGGCTGTCCCAGCAAGACTGCCAGAGGACAAGAATGCCATGATGAATGGTAACCAGCTCTGTGCAGTCCTGGTGTCCAGATCTGCACATGGAAGCTTAGTGCATACACACAAGACCAAATCTGCAGGGACAAGCCTACAAACACAAGTTCTAGAGACCTGGACAAAGACACACGTCTAAACCTCAAAGAGGATGAAACATGGCTTCCTGCTGCCACATTTGGCCAGGTTTTGGGGCATGGATTGTTTACCTTCTCCGCAAGAGTTATCTTTCCAGCTCTGAAGATGAGTATAGTTCCATTCAGTGAAACACCCAGCTTCTCTAACTTCTGAAAATCAGCTTTCAGTCCATAGTTCACATGAACTGGTTTGCCCTGGGACAGAAACACTGGTTATAAATGCAACAGTCTTATGTCAGTAAGGTACTTGATACAGCCTACAGAGTCACAGTACCAGTGACTCCTGCTAACAGTGGGGTGTTCAAGCTCAATCATGTAAACTGATCACATACAACACGCCTGCTTGAACAACACTTCTGATGAGTTTCCTGTCTGAATCCCAGCACAGAAGTGTAAACAGTTACTTTCACTTCTTGCTGAAAACATGGGCCTTCTCCTCACTGAGTTCTCCCCACCACCACCCAGGTCTCTAACTGGGGATGGCTTATACACTTCATATCTCAAAGGTACATATTTTGAGCACTGCCACCTGGTAGGCATACAAGCACATTTCCCAGATCTTCCTGGAGTCACTTACAACAACTGAGCCAGTCTTGCTGTATGCTACATATGCACTGGGACTCTCCAGTTCCTCCTCTTCACCATTTTGCAGAATAGACACTCTGTTGTTGCTACTGTAAGGAGACAGTGTTATGTTCTTTTATAAACTCCATATTTAACTAGCTCCCATAATTCAGCAATTATGATCAAGTCAATGTAGTGCCTGAAGCAAGCAGACTCATCCCAGTACTTCTATGCAAGAATCTCAGGGCTTGTTCAGAAACATTAATGAAGGCTAATTTCTAAGACAAGGCTGAAAGAATCTGCGCTTCCACGTCTCTTAGTCGCCTCCTAAAAGAAGCTAAGCAAATTCATTTTTCCCCCAACACAAAGAGGGCAAGTAAGACAAAGGTGGGAGCTGTCAGCCAACACAGTGCCTCTTGATACCCTCCTGACCTGCAACAGAAGCCACCGTCAGGTCCACAACACCCATGTGGGTGACAAGACAGTGCCTACACCCACGGTTTTACTCACAAGAGCAATATGCTCTTCAGCCTAGTTTTTACTCAAGTTTGTTTTCTCTCTACTTCTTAAGCATGCTTTGAGGAACCAGCTGCCCCAGGAAAAATCCACAGGGCTGTTACCAGACCCTCTGGATTTTGGAATCTTGAGAAGAGATAGAAGCAGTTATTGCTTGACTAGTTTGAGGCCTTCTTTGGAGAGTGGTAACTGGCTCACAATTTTAGTACTGCTTTCAGCAGAAATCATGTGTTTGCTCAAGACTACAGCTATCTATGCTGCAAGGAAGAGATCTGCACCTCTTCATTAACATACCTGCCTTTGACCTGCAGCTTAATGTAGTGCTCATCGTTCCAGACTTCATCCAACTGGAAGCTGTTAAACTGGTCATGAATGTAGCTGGCAACTTCCTGATCTTCAGTCTGTCCAGCTTCAAAAGAGTCCTTTGTTCTTTGCCTGTAGGTAACAGATGATAGCTTATGCTACAGCACTGAGCTGCACTGCAGTGCTGCAGCCAGCAAACCCAAGTTGGATGGGCCATTTAAGTCCATGTTTAACCACAACACTACCCCACACCATCTTTAAGGCCCTTGCTCTCCAAAAGAGCTTGAGGAGTTCTGCTCACAGGATGTGCCTCTCACAGCTGTAGTTAAGCTTTCTGGACCTGTTACCTCAAGCTGTCTCCAAGACGTCTGGCTGAGAGCCTTTCTGACAACATGGTTCTGAGGTCAGGCCAGTATAAGACAGGTGGTCCAGGAACCTCTTCTTCCTCAGTTTCATCCTCCGCTAAGTAAGATGCAGTAGGAGTCATCTCACACTTGCCACTTCCATCCAGACACCTGCTAGCCTTCTGCATTCGTCCACGATAACTCAAGTAGCCAATCAGAAACCCTACAGACAGAAGACATATTTTTTTTTTGCTGCAAATGACTAAACCAGCCCCACACCACACAAGTGCATTCAAAGCAGCTTCAGGGTTGAGATGCATCTCTGCTCTCACACCATTTCTGACAAGCTAGCATGGCTAAGGAGAGACAAGACTATGCAGCCTGACATTGTGCCTGAGCTGGCATGTTTTAAGGTACACTGTAAATCTGATCTTGTGCTTGGCAGAGTCCATCCAGCCCCACTTTGGGAAAACGCTTACTTTAGTCCAGAGGCAGGGTTACAACTCTTGAGACAAGCACCAGAGGCTTTACTGACATGTTGAGCCGTATCACTGAAAAAGTGTTAAAAGAGTTAATCAAGGAAAAACCAGTACGCTTGCCACATGGACCAGTCTACCCCTTGGCTAAGTTCCACTGCCAAATTTCACACTTCTTTGTGCAAATTCTATACCATAAGTCTAAGACAAGACATACTTAGTGACAAGAGGCTGCAGCCTGGGTTCAGGCCTTTAGTTACCTCATGAATCAATACAGAGTGAAATGTTAATGGCCTCAGATATACTCAATACCAGAATCCACTTCATGCAGTTGTCTCCCACCCTTTCTTACCTATCAAAAGGAGGAGGAGAGCTGCAATGACTAGGAAGCAGAGGTTCTTGACACTCCTCCGTGGAGGCATGCTAGCATGTATATGCTCTTGTCTCCCGATTTCCCCTCCTTCCTCATCATCAGCAGACAGCTTCATCTCCACATGGCTGTTGTCTCCATCCATTTGCCGGGCAATGCTGAAGCGCGTGTATGACATTGGCTCTCCACCAAACTGTATTGAAAGACAGTCATGGGATGGAAGAGTGTTACATCAGCCTACATACAGTTCCTGCAGCCAGCTGCACCCATGCTCCAAATCAAATAAAGCTTGTTCACCTGAAACTGCTGCAGCACAGCCTGAGCATTTGGCTTTCAGTAAATCAGGCTGGCTCCATTGAACAATTAGACTTAGACCCAACATGAGGTCTCCATGGCCTATTTAGCATCTATTTGCCCTATGCAAGTTCAAAGCAACACTGATCATAGCCTAGCTTGGAGTCTACTTCAGATATGACACAGTCAATGGCATCAGCATTTCCCACATTACCCCATAGCAAAGGTTGACTCAAGTAGAAACTCCTGATCTTAATGAGGAGCATATCGATCTGACTGAACATGTGCAGTTTGCACAGAAGGGAACTTTGATCAGCACAGAGGAAAGGGAAGGCAACTCTTGTATGGCTGTGCCTTTGAGCCACATCCGCTTTCATGTAAATACTCTCATGCAACATTTAGATGGTCTTCTGTTTAACAGCCCAGGCTACTCTTAAATTATACTATTGATGAGTATTATGAAGCTGCTAAGCTGAAGAGAGATGACCCATGGGAACCCTGCTACCTCAGCTAACATGAAACTGAGGACCCACCTCCTGCATTCCACCAGCAACTGGCATCCTTCAGCAAGTGTTTATCAGTGCCTGAGCAGAGCAGCTTCCAGCCTGGAGCCTACTTTTCTGAACAACTGCAACAGAGTCCAACTGCTCACAGAACAGCAGCCCATGCACAAGGCAGTTGCTCAGATTAACAGACAGTTAAACTAAATTCCAGTTGCACTCAATTCCAGGTGTAGCCAGGCACCGTGCAGAACCACTCAGCTCCCATTAGAGCTACTGAACTTGCCTGTGGCCATGGTTGTGCTGAAGACAGGCAGGAGACTGGCTAAAAGGCCAGAGGAATAGTTTTGGGAGCAACAGTCCTGCAGTCCCTCTCCACAGTACTGGAGCAGCAGCTGGTTACAAGCACCCAAACCCTGTTACAGAATCTATACCTCTTTCACAGTTCTCAGCTTGCTCTCTAACTGCAAGTGAGGGGCTGAAGGTGCAGAGACTATACACCACCATGGCTGGTAAAAACGATACCATGTAATTTCAGACCTGCAGTTCCATCCTGACGCATGCTATCAGCGATGAAGTGGCTGGCTGCTCATGTTTCAGAAAGCACAACGCAGCAGCCTGTCCTACAGTGCCCCTAATCAGCTGGCTTGATAGCTCAGCTTCCCTCACCCTTTGCAGAGGACATGCTTCAACCCCACATATCCCTCACACTTGTGCAGAGAAAAACCATCACACTTGCAGGCCCAGCCTAGGGTCATTTCACAGTCCAGGCTCTCTAGGACCTGCAGGCTTGTCTGAGCACATTTGTTTCAAAGCCCATTATATTCAAAAGCTAGACTTGTGGTTGAATTCCCAGCCCCAAAGTAATATAATACAACACATGTTGATTGTCCTGATAAGCATTTATCAGCTTCCTGAGCAGCACTTCCTCCTGGAACATTGTTCAAGGCTTGCCCCCCCCCCCCTCCTTATCAACTTCCTGAGACCCAAGACACTGTAGCAGTTACCGATAACCAAACAGCACTGAACTGCATAAGCCACCCCCTTATCATGGCCAGCTAGTTACAGTGACATTTGGCTCACAACCCACACAGTAGCACCCAACACTGCTTTGGATTTCTCATCTTCCCCAACATTGACACATGTGGTTGAACCTTTCCTCTTGCAGTACCAGCAGCCCACCAAGAGACAAATGGCACAGGGAGCTGCATCTTACCAAGCTAGAGATCGCTGCTCTGGCATGGTCCATTGCCTTCTGGAGGAGAACCCACCAACTTGACCAAATCCCTGGAAGTGCAGAACACAAGCAGTCAAGTCACACTGTTCTTCTGCCATTACATAAGATATCCAAGGTCACTGTCACCAGTACAACACTTGCCCATGGCTTTTACATGCATGCTTCTAAGTAAGTCACAATGGTAGAAGTTCACATATTCTGACTGCAAATATCAGTTCTGATGAACAAACTGACTGCTTCTATTGAGCTCTGGGGATTGGGGATGAGAGCAGTGTACGTATAAATGAGGAATACAGTCTCAAATGGCTGATTTCAGCCAAGAGTCTTATTAACGGTAGGGGTACCTCCACTCAGGGAATGCTGGCAAGAGGTACTCCTCAGCTGTGACAATACACACCACGTATTTAAGGTTCCTGGAGTCGGTATCACTGACAGGATGGAGACAAGCCCCACTGTTAGCCAGAAGTGGCTCAATGCCGTTAACTCAAAGCAGGACAAACCCCAACACTGCCAAAACACTTCCAACTGCAAAGTCCCTTCTAAATAGCTATATTCTTTACCACTTTATGAAGGCAGTATGAGTTCTGCACAATATCCCAGAGTAGCCAACAGCAGCTCTTCAAAAAGCATTTCAATAATTTGGATTTCTCTAGACAGTAAACTTATCTGCTGCAACTCAATTACTTCTGCATTTCTTCCTGAAAAGATGCTGGAAAAAGCTTTATAAGTCAGTGACAAGACAGCTTGGGCTGGGGCAGGTGTTTAGGTTGTGAGCATGCGGCTTGAGTATGCCCTCAAGCAACGCTAAGAAATGACTCTGAACTGGTCTTTAGGTGGATGTGGATTACCTTTATACCTGGGAGCTCTGAAATATAAGCAGGTTTTATTTGGAGTTCAAACATTAAAAGTAGCCATCCCCTCATTTCACGTTCACCTTTTGCTCAGGGCAAGAGTACAAAGTTGAATCCCCAGCAGCTTTTCCAAGTGACAATCTGAGGCCTAGGCTCCCAGCTGGCAGGCAGGGAACAACAGGGCATGCATACGGAGGGTCTCCTAAAAGACGAGCTAATCGAGGGGAACAGCCAGGGAAGCACAATGGCCTGGGACCATTGCACCTGGCAGGGATGCTCCCTACTCCCCCAGGAGCACAGGGTCACCCGGAGCCCCTCACGGCCCAAACCCCTTCACAGCCAGACCAGGCAGAGGGCCAGCACAACGGACACCTAATGGGGAAGGGACGCTCCCTCCTCCCTCCACGCAGCCGAGAAGGAGGCCAACAACCGCAATCCCTCAAAAACAAGGAGAGCAGGAGGACAAACCAATAAATAAACGCATAGGAGTAGGCTCCTGTGAGGGGCTGGGCGGCCCCGGTATCGCGAGCAGGGCCCGCCTGCGGGCTGCCCGATAAGCGGGCCGGGCGATAGGCCGCCCGCCGAGCGCACGTCTCCCCTCCGCAGCGGGGCCCTGCCCGCCTTGAAGGTCAGGCGGTTATGGCAGCCTGCGCCGCGGCCACGTGCTTGCGCGCACGCCCCCGCCGCCAACGGGACTGCTGCTGCTGCCACCGCTGCACCACCAGCGCGGGCCCTGCAGCCCCCGCACCCCGCCGCCCTCCGGCCGCGCCGCGATACCTGTCCCCGCCTGACCTCGCCTCAGGGGAACCGGCACCGCCACCCCCTGCTCCCTGCCCCGTCCGCCTGCGCGCCCCGCCGCTCACCGCCACCCCTCTTGTTCGCCGCGCCGAGACCCAACTGCTGCAGCCGCCGCCGCGACGCGGCCGTACCTCTGCTCTGCGCGCCCCGCCCCCGCACGCCGCGGGGCCAATCAGCGCTCCCGCCGCAGCCCCAGGCGCGCGCGGCACGGCTCGCCCCGCCCCGGGGTCCTTGCGGGCTGCTCTCAGCGTGTGCCCGCGGCCCGGGCGCAGGAGGCGGGGATGGTTCCTGCCCGGGCAGGGGCCGCTCCGGTGTGCTGAGGTTCCGCAGCGGCGGAGGGGAGCCTCTTTGGCGCGGTGGCTCGCTGCTACTGCTGCTACTGCTGCTGCTGCTGCTACTGCTACTGCTGCTGCTACTGCTACTGCTGCTGCTGCTGCTGCGCTGCCTGAGCCGCCCCAGCTGCGGGGAAGGGATGTAAGGAAGCCGCGTTCTGTCAGAATTGTTTCTGGGTGCCCCACGGTTAGGGCTGGAAGCAGCACTGGCAACAGTCTCTCGCATAGGGAAGGCGGTAGAACACCTGCTTGGGCGTTCTAACACCTCTTAGCTGTTCATACTGTGAACGGCTGTGCACTTACCACAGTATGCGGCGGTCAAAAGAAGGAGCAGGTCACTGGTTCGGCATTCTCACCCTCTCTGTTTTGAGGGAAGAAATGGGGAAGAATATTTTTCTCTCTGGGTGATGCAAGCCAAACGCAGGGCTTGCTCTGGCTTGGGAAGTGCTCAGTATCTTCAGGTCTGAGCAAGTCATGCACGCTCAGGGCTGCCTTTTTAGACCTGAGCAAACAGAGGCACCCAGGGTGCCTTTTCCTTCATGTTGTGCTTGCTTGAGGTTTCTGTTTTGTTTGCACCATGAGAAGAGTGTCAGCCCTTGACAAGATCCAGGCGCAGGAGTGCACAGAAGCACAGACAGCCCATCTGGTCCTCACCCCAGCCCTCTCCCTGGGGCAGGCAGAGTGACCCCATTCCATGGTGGGAGCTCCCCTGTGTGCAGAGCTTCGTTTTTAATAGCCAGCAGGTGCAAAGTGGCGAGCTCCCCTGGTTTGTTTCTGAGGAACCTGAAGGAGAAGTGGAATGCATTGGTCGTTTGACAGAATGAAGTTCTAGCACACATCTTTCAGTAGGCTTCATAAGGTGGAGCGATGGGTAAAGAGGCAGCCCAGTGTTTTTAGAGTGAAAGTGGTAAATAATATAATGGGGAGTATTTAGGAAACCCATAAACCACCCATGCCCTTTGCAAGTAAGTCTGTCTCCAGCTGTGAGTGTGATGCTGGGTTGAGGCTTGCAGCTCAGCAAGGCACTGAATGGGCTGTGAAAGGAGCTCCTCCTGCCAGAGGCTCTCTCTGCCATAGTTTACCAAGGACTACCAGGGCTGTGATATTTGCTCTGCTTCCTTTCAGCTGATGGCTAATCTCATACATACCCCAACTAAATGGACCCTGCAGAACATCTTGTCCTCCTCAAACACCCACTGATGTTTGCTACCTCAAGCATTGCCCACAGTCATTAGTGGGCCTTGGCTGTGGTTGCAGCTGCCTCTGCCCTGTATGTCTGGGCTCCAGCATGAGCAAAGGTCACTGTTTCCACCCTCGGTTCTTCAGCTCAGGGCATCCCTCAAAGGCATAACAGAAGCAGGGGCTGCTTCAAGGTTTGTGTGTGTGTGTGTGTTCTGCAATGCTGTGCTGATTTGCCCCTTGCTCATTAAAGAAAATAAATTGGTAGGCCTGGATTATTGTCTCAAATCCTCTCCCAGGAAAGAAGGACGGGAGCAGAAAGTTTGTAGTTTGTCAGAACATATGACTGCAAAGAGGATTATACTTTGTGAAAAGCATTACATTCCTGTGCTGATAAAGGTGGGATTAGCTAGACCTGAAATTCGATGTGTCTGTCTAGAGACAAACCTCCTGTAAAGCAGCTCTCAGGCAAGACCTGCTGGTGGACATGCCAGGAAGTTTGGGCTAGGTTCCAGTGCCAAGGCAGTCTCCCCTCCAGGCCATCCATCAGCACGTGTGGTGATGCCAGTCATGGGGGAACACTGCTGTCACTGCAGCAGAGCCCATGCTCAGGAGGCTCCCAGGAGTAACACAGGAATGTAAGCCAGAAAGGGGCAGTCTGATTTGTTTCTCCCCATAGCTTCTGTCCATTGTGTCTCCTTTCCTGCTGCCAGAGGAGCTGCTGTGTGCCCCACTGTGCCAGCCCTGACCTGCCCTGACAGATGCTAGCTGCAGGTGTTTTCCTTCTCACAATATGTTTGTGTGCTGAGCAGTTCCCCATTTCTATATCTGGCAGGAAAAAGAGAAGAGAGCTGTCATTCTGGAAGCTCGGGTGGTTTTGTACCAGTCAGCACTGGCAGTGAAATACCTTAAAATGAGAGCTCTTCAGGTGCAATGTGGTACGTGAGAGCAGCTGAGCACCCTTTACCTTGTGTTGGCTGCAGGCTTCGTGTGAGAGTGACTGATGCCACCTCTTTTTGGCCTAGCACTTGTGTTCCTTGCAGAGCAGTGCCTGTGCTGCAGATGATGCTGAGCTCATGTGCTCAGACGGCCAAAAGTTTTTGTAAGGAACAGAGATAGCTAGAGCTGGGAAATGACCAAAGAGGGAGGGGGGTCCAGGACTGCTGACCTCTGATCCCTCATCCCTAGAAGATGTGTGGTCTCTGTGTGCATGACTTTAGCATGGCTCAGGCCCATAAAAATCAAGAGTCAGCGCTCTCCACCTGGCCGTTTCTGCTTCCCAAAGACCAGGAGCATTTAAACTCTGAACTGGCTGCAGCAGACTTTTGTTTGAGCCCTGCTGCACCACGCCATGGGTATCTACAGCTTGCACCAAGCTCCTGCGTGCTTCTGCCCACTCTGATCCCTGCTTGGCTTGGCTCCTGCCTGCAATTCCGTGCAGGAGCCTCCATGCTTGCCCTGATACCTCATTGTAGCCCAGCTTCCATCAGGGCATGCCTCTTCCTTGCATCTTGGCCTTGGTATGTTTGTCCCTGTTTCTTCTGAGCTTCTGAGGGGCTTGTGAGTGCCTTGACTCAGACTCAAATGGGCCCACACTTCTTTGTGCAATACCCCATGATGTGACAGTGTCCCTCCTGCAGGATTAATGCTGAAACATGAGACCAAAATGTGGGAAGGAAAATACAGTTTCACTTCAGTTTTCCATGGCTGACCCTTGTGTGACCAGCTGTCCTACACACATTTTGGAAAGGCATTTGAAAAGCAGAAGGAAAACAAGAACATCAGAGATAAACAGGCTGGAAAGGATGAGCAGTGCTTTGTGAGCATCTTATCAAAAACAACACTGGGAGATTACTTGAGCACTTTTATGGCAAGGAATGCAGGGACTAACATGGCTCTTCAATCTGGAAGGGGTGGAAAAGCCAAGATCCAAGTGCTGGAGCGTGGTGCCAAGCTGTGGGAGATAGGATGGCCCATGCGATGGGAGACAGCCAAAAGGCTCCTATGGGCTTTATGTTCTGCAAAACAGGGCCACCTCAGAGTGCAGTGCCAAACAGACAACAGGCACCTGGGGACAAATGAAAGGCTTTGATCTTCTGCCCTGTGTGTCAGCTGCTTCCTCTGCACCAGAGACACTGGGAGAAGTGGCAGTGCCAGCTCCCTCCTTCCCGGAGCAGATTTGAGCAACACATTGGCTGTGCTTCCTGCTCCAACTCATGGGGTGCACCAGCTCCTGAAAGGGAGCTGGGACACCCAGGTTTTTGCAACATTGGAATCACACTGCAAACCCTCTCCATGCCAGGGCTGGCAGGCATGGCTCCTGGGGGACCCTGCTCTCCCTGCTCCTGTCTCTCCCAGCCACCAGTGTGATATCCAGTAATTTCACAATGCCATGAGTATCCCCTTGCTTGTGGTTTTGGCATTTGCTGCTGCCTTTCTCAACTGCCTTGACTTAAACAGGGGTGAGATATTTGGATCTGACCCTTGTAGGGAAAGCTATTGTGCTACCTTGGAAGAGGTCACCCCATCCTGCTCACTTCTGGCAACAGAGGCATGCAAAGCCATGCTTAAGAACTTGGTTCTTCAGGTGCAGTCCCAGCATCTGCTGCCATACTGCCTGAAGAAGGAGGGGATCATGGCAGGCACTGGTATCTGGGAAAGGATCTGCTGCCTCTCCTGTAGCCAAGGGGCTGTGGGAGAGGCAAGGATGGGCCACATGCAGCCAGGAAAATGTGCTTGAGAGAGTGGAAATGTGGCAGGTAATTCTGAGAGCTGGCCACAGCTTCGTCTTCCCTTCAAAATAACACCCTTGTTTGCTTCCTTCCCAAGGAAGCACCTGCATCTGGCCTGGCTCTCCGCATTGTCCTCATCTGCCAGATGGACAGGAGCCAGAAAGCACCGAGTACCTGGGGGAGAGACATGGGATGAAGGCAGTGCAGTCCCTTGGAACATGCAGATCTGGGGTATCCTGTGGTATCTTCTCCTTGGAGTCCTCCAGAGGTTGTTTTACGTCCCTGCAGTGGGGAGGCTCATCTCTCCATCTCTCCTACCACACAAGAAGGAAAGTGAACGTGGTGATGCTCATTACCACTGCTCTGCTTGCCAGGGGCTGGGCACAGAGGGCCAGCAGAGATGTTCATGCTTGGACACTGTCAAAGTGGGATTAAAACAGGCTGGCTTTTCTAATGGGGCTTCCTTATTTGCAAAGACTGGGTTTCACTGGAATTTTAACCCCCAGACCTCTTGGGACCCCTCTGTGCTCCTTGCACTAGTGGCCCTGCCTACAGGGAGCAGGGCTGGCAGTTATCCCTGCTTTATTCTTGCTCAGAGGAAGTGGGGAGATGAAGCGATTAGCAAAGAGCAAGGCTTCAGCATTGCTTCCTGCCTGACAGTTACATCTTTTGGCAAAATGCTGTCCCTCTCAGGTGCAGCCGAGGGGGACAGCAGCACCACAAGGACAAACCCTTGGCGTGCGCAGCACTGATACGGCTCCTGCCAACAGACAAAGTGCCCGGGCAGCCCTGCGGCGGGCAGCTGAGGCTGGTGGAGATGGAGCAGGAGCTGTTGTTGACCTGGAGCCTTCAGTGGCGCAGGGTCAGCCCGGCAAAGCTCCTCTATCTCAGCGGCTGCACCGCGGGCCTGTGCTGCTTGTCGCTGCGCTGATAGCAACTCTGCCCGGGAGCCCGGCTGCTCTTATCTGGCGGTCAGGGAGGCTGCCGCCGCGGCAGGGGGGCTGCAGGGCTGGGGGCCGCAGACGGGTGTACAAACAAGCTCAGGATGTGAGCACAATAGCCAAAGACGGGCCTTTGGAAAGCAGGAGGACAGCGCAGCAGCCCTGGGGCACATCAAAGGTCTGTCTTGCTCTGCGCCGCCAAAAAAAAAGCCTGTGTGTTTGATGGCTACCTGTGGACCTGGCCCTAGCATCGCATCACCCGAGGGGAAGAGGGTTTGAGCCGTGGGAAGCAGAAAAGGGAAAAGACAGCAGTGGGAAGAGGGACAACACAGGAGCTGGAACACAGTCCTGGGGGCTTCTGCCTCCAGATCATGGGTCGCTCACAAGTTTCCTCCATCCCACTTTGCTCTGGTCCTTGCTGATCTGTATCTGTGCACAGCATACAGCCCCTCTCTTTCTTCCTTCAGTCCACCTCCAGGCGAGCATTTCAGGTCACTTTTGCAAAGTGCTTTGTGTGCAATTTTTTAAGCACTTTTCTTGAATCAGCAATTGACACAGCTGGGGGCTGTTGGGGTTTTTCTCTTCCAGGCTTGGTGGTTTGAATTCTAATCACCCAGGGATGCCATCTAAAATTTGTGGTGTTTTGTTTCCAAGCCCACGTAGCCAGAAGGAAAGTGACTGTTGCCCAAAAGCCTGAGAAAGCTGAGCTCTGAACACTCCATCTGCCTGGATGGAGTTGTGGAAGGATATGAAGATGCTGTGAGAGGGGCCTGCTTTGTAAGCTGGACATGTGCCTGCTCTGCAGGGACCTGCGGTACCTGCTGAACCTCACTAGCAGGATCAGTGGGAAGGCCTGGGAAGGGGCTGAAAAGTTTTGCCTGCGATTTGCTCTGTACTGCATGCACATGCTGCCTTATCCTTTGGATAAAGGATAGCCCAAGCCTGCCCGGTGGGAACCACCCTCTGCGATAAGGGCACATGTTGACTCAGATTAGGCTTGTCCACTGCTTTGTGTTTTTATAAAGTGCATTATTGGCGATAAAGCAGCCCAAAGCACGAAGGAAAAGAACAACATAAAGAAGAAGCCAGCACCATGGGCAGCATTGAAGGCTCTGCTGGGAAAAAGTACCCCCAAGGGGGCTGGACAATGGTTCTGCTCTTGGGAAGTGGCTGTACTCTGAAGGAGCTGGCCCCAGGCATCCTGGAGCCGCAGGCTAAGCCAGTACCTCCTCTCTGGGTTTCTGATTGCAGGGCTTTCCTGGCCTCCGTGGCTTTTCTGCTTTTGAAGCCATTGTCAGGGTAATTAAACCCTCCCAGGCAGATGCGGGAGCCATTGGCAACCTGAGGTTTGGCTTTGTCCTGTCCACCTGCTGGAAATGCCTTGTTTTAGGGCAGATTAATGCCTCACAGCAATACATGAAGGCAAAGAAGCCTCTTTAATTGGGGTGGGATTAGCACAGCAGGGCTGGGAAGGGAGAGCAGGAGCTTTCTCTTTACCTACTAATTGTCCCTTTTCTGCACTGGCAGCAGCTGTGGCACCTGCCCATGGCTGCCTGCCCGCCAGCTTTGTGGTGCTGGGGCCCAGGCAATACCATGTGCCTTGTAGGTTTATTTATGGAGCAGAGGGTGAGATGCAGTGTGCAAATCAGGGGACCTCTGGCAGCCAGGGGGCTGGGGATGCTTTCGGCACTCAGGTGCCTGGCATAGCCCTAAGCAGCTCATGCCTTTCCTTTGGGCTGTTGTGGGGTCCCAGGGGCTGAGCTGAATTCCAGGGGCTGCAATTTGCAGCCAGACCCTGCCCTGGACACGGACAGACAACAGGCATGGGTAATTTAAATGTGAGCCCGGGTATCCTATTCCCTGGGGCATGTGAAGTAGGGCAGCACCTCAAGGGCAGATCTCTTGGGAGGTGGGTGGCTGGAGAAAGGCCATGACTCTCCTAGCTCTGGGAATCAAGAGATAAGCAGCCCTGTGCCTCGGCCAAGCTGCTGACTTTCCCATTCCTGCTGCTCTGCCCCATGACAGCCTTCTGCCCCAGACAAGCACTTGTCCCCCCATGTCCCCTTCTGAGGGATGGGGTGCCAAAGGTGAATGTCCATGGTGGGCTATACAGAGGCACAACCTTGTCTACCTCCTCCCTGTTCTGGCAGGCATCCTCTGGGATGCACACATGGCAGAGTCAGGGCACTGCTCGGCTGGAAAAGCTGACTTTAGAAATGTCTGTGTTTTTGTCTCAACGTGGCCTGAAAGTTTAAGTCTTTCCTGCAGCTAAAAGAACTTTCTGGTCAAGTCAATGGAAACAATCTCTGCTCCTCCCTTACCCGCTTCACCAGTGGAGAGCTGGCTGGTATTTGTTAACTTCTGATTTTTAGTCATCCTTGGCCTGTATGGGAATGGCCAGCAGGGACAGTTTCCAGCACAGGCCTCTCCTTTAGCTCTGCTTGGCTCAATCTGTCCACAAGAACTGGCCCAGGGGCTTCTGCACCCGTTGTGCTGGTGCAGGCACTGGCCCTGGCTCCTCCTCAGCTGGGTGCAGTTGTGGGTTGTGTTGGGTGTGATTACCCCTCTTTGGAGAAAGCACCTTTCTTTGCCTGTGCACGTCCAAGCATCTTTTACAGCTTCCTCCAGACATTAATTCAGAAGTTTTATTTATTACCCCATGATGCAAAATGGGCAAAGCAGCATGTGGTTATGTGCACTTCTTTGGGGGAACTAGAGCTGCCACAGCCCTCCCTATGGGAGCCTGGGGGTAAAACTCCTTGTCCCTTTGCTTTGTGCCCTAGCAGGGACTTGGGGGGAAAAGTGAGTCCCAGGAGAGAGGCTTGTCCAGGGCTGAGTGTTGTTTTGCTGTCAGCAAGCAAGAGCTGGTGATGCTGGGCCCCTGCCACCCAACAGGGTGCTCTGCTTACAGGTGTGGATGCTAGCCAGGTGGGCAAAACCACATGCACCCACACATTATGGGCACCTGACACACACTCACATGTCTGCCCACAGCTCTTGGGTATAGCCAGCCCTTCCCACCACACTGCCTGCTTGCCTACCAAAGCAAGAGGGAGCAAGCAGCAGAGCTGAAGCAGTGGATTCAGCACCACTGGAAGTGACGAGGGAAAAGGAGGTATTTTTCTTGGTTCTGCTGAGCTGCACTTGGGATGTCTTCCACCTGCCACCTGCGATGGGAGGCAGCATCCCTCGGGAACAACCTTGACCTACCGAAGAAGACCCACTGAGGGTCGAAGGCTTTCCCCTGGCAACTGGTGCCATTCACTGTGCCTGACCCACGGCCATTGTGGGTGTCCCTTTGGGGTGGCAGGAGGGTGTTGTGGAGCTGAGAGGGCTCAGGGCCATCAGGGAAGGAGCACCCCCTTTCCATAAACACTGTGTCTCTACTGGCTCTCTGGGAAAATATTTGTCTGTCTGAGGCAGGGCTTTTAAAAATCCCAGCATTTTCACCTGCGAGCTTCTTGCAGGAGGCAGACAAGTATGAAAATAAAGATCCCAACCAAAGCAAACGCCTGCAGCCCACACTTCACCTCGTCATTCCCCAAAAGCAAACATCAGCAGTGATGTGCAGCATTTTAGGTGGCCGCAGCAGAGAAGGCCCCTCTGTTTTTCAGACAAGGTGCCTTTTCATTCAGAGGTTGGCAGCGGCCCTAAGAAACCAGCGGCGTTTCACCGGGGCGCCCGCTGGAAATGCAGAAGTTGTCTTACGGCAGCAAAACACCTCTTTGCATCCGAAGCCTGGGAGTGGGGAGGAAGCGGCGCCCGAGGGTGTTGACTGCGGCATTTCCGCAGGATCCCCCAGCGGGGTTGGGGACCGCCGGCCGTTTGTTCGTGCCCTTTGAAGGAGACAAAGCCCCCACCGTGGCTTGGGCGCTTCCGCTCCGGCCAAGAGCAGCACTGTCGGACATGGGGCTGCTGGGAGGAAAAGCAAACAGAAGGGAGGCCAGAAGGACCGGGCAGAAGGAGGGGATGTTATCACGTGCCCCATCTGCAAGACACTGTTCATAAAGGGTGGAGAATGCTGGGGCCATCAGAGCTGTTCTGATGGCCTCGGTCCAGATGGAGAAGGGTTTGATCCAGATGCTGCCAGGCTTCTTCTCACTCACAGTGGGCTCCCCTTCTTCCACATCAGGGCAAGCCCCACTGCTCTCCTCTGCTCTACAAGACAGACCCTTTGAATGACAGCTATGGGATCCTGGGCATTGTGAAGGGCAGCAGACTGCCCTGGGCATCCCCTTCAGTCACCTTTGGGGCTGGGGGGATCCTTGGGCAGGAGCAGCAGGGTCCCCCCCTTGGGAGCACTGGTTTGGAAGCGTGATTGAGGCTACAGCTCAGGCGATAAGGGTGAGCTGTCCCACTCGAGGGCACACCCATCCCAGCTCACTGCAGTTCACATATGATCCTATACAGTATTTAAGGTCATATACGTATTTACAGATGTGTAAGCATACATTATGTATGGCTTTTCCGTGAATATATGGTCAGTCTCAGAAATTTTGGGAAGGGGCATTTTGCTAACACGAATTGCAGAGTTGGACTGCCTTGCAAACAGGTTCCCTGAGGGATGCCCCCTCTAGATGTTCTAAGGCAGATGTGGTGATGCTTCTCATTGTGCCAACATCCCACTTCTGTCCCCAGCCTGGCCCTGCAGCACAGGAACCTGATGAGGGTGGCAGTACCTGTGGGGACACCCAGACCTGCCTGGGGAACAGGGACAGGAGGGTCCCTGGGGGTATCACCAGGGTTGTGCACAGGAGCTGGCCCCATGGCCATGGTTGGGCAGTGTTTCTGAGAGCAGAACTGGTGGGGAGCAGGGAATAGGGAGGTTTTGGCCACTCACCCTCTGCACCACTTCTGCTTCCCAAGAGGGTGAAGAGAGGGATGATGAAACATCCCAGACATGGCTTTTCCATGGAGTAGCGTGCTGCTTTGGTTAGTGAAAATCCCCAGCTCTCCCTCACACTCCTTCATGTGATGCATGCCTCTGGTCTCACCCCAACATCACTGCCACCAGTGTGTCCCATTGCCCAAGGCTGCGAAGGGAGCTGCAGTGGAAATGATCCTTGCCCCCTTGTGCTTCTTCCTGCCCAGGATTGGAAGCTGAGGCCAGCAGGACTCCAACTCTACCGAGCCCCTCTAAGGCCAGTTGTTCTCCTGGTGACCCTACAGCAGGGGCTGGAGGCAGCCATGTGTCTCCAAGGGCAACGTGTCCTATCCGAAACGCCAGCTGGGTCTGTAATTAACACCTGGCATGGGGCTCTCCTGGCACTGGACTGAGGAGACTGAGCCCTCTCTGCTGTTGTGCTCAGGGCTCCTTCCCCATTGTGCAGATGGGGAAGCTGAGGGACGGTGGGGTCCTTGACCCTGCCTCGCAGTGAGCCTGTGATGCAGCCGTATGGATTTGCAGGGCTCTGGAAGATGTTTTCCAGTGGCAGCGGGACTTCTCCCTGCTGGGAAGGGGAGGGTTTGAGGGCGGCTATTGCTGCCAGGGTTCCACACATTGTGGTCCCCCTCTTGGGAGAGCTAGGGCACCTTCCCCTGCCCACAGAAGGGGACCTGCAGGGGCCTGGTGTCTCACACCCCTGCAGTAGCCCCCCACACTCCTCACCCCCTGCTCCCTCCTGGCCATATCTCCCCGGGATGGTGGCTCCTGCCCCCCTGGCAGCCTCCTGGGGCAATCTGTGGGGACCACACGGGCCTTATCTGTGAGCCAGCCATGGGCAGGGCTCCCTGCCACCCCTATCAGTGGGGCAGCTCCTGAGCTGGGGCCAGGGGGAACTAGCCCCATCCTGGCTGTGTTGGGGCCAGGGCTGGGGGCACTGCATGGCCCTACACTGATCGCTGCAGGGGGATGCTCAGGGTACCTAGGACCCCCCTCTGGCACTTCTGGATTTGGAAGGTTCCAGCCGAGGCTGTCTCACTGCGTGGCTGTGGGTGGTGGTGGAACATGTGGAAGTAGATGGTGCAGCAGCCTCATGTGACCACTAAACTCTCAGCAGCAGTTTCCTCATGTGGTGATGCTTGCAGAGAGTGAGGGAGCAGAGCCCTGGGAAAGGCTTTCCTGTCCCTGTCACAAGTCTGGTTGACCTCAATGTTTTATTTATCTCTCTTGAGTAGTGCCCACCCTCCTGCTTCTAGCAGCTCAGTGGAGTGCTGTTGGGATGCTAGCTGGCTGTGAATGCTGCTTCTCCCCTGAGCCCTTGGGGTGCAGGGTAGCGGGGTCATCTGTGGCCTTGCAGACTATGGGCATCTCTGTGATGCCAAGCATCCCCCTGTGCCTCAGGGTCCTGTTGCTTTCTGGCTGCTGGTGCTGCCTGGCACAGGGACCAAGCAGAGTGAGGGATGTCCCTCAGGAGAGGGAGTGCTCCATCCCACTGGGCAGGGTATGTCCCTCTGTGTGCTGGGACAGCAGTGACCATGGATCACCAAAAGCTTGGGGTGAAGATATTTACTGGTCAGTTGTTGGATGGACCAGAGCCTGAGCTGGGTGTGAGGTTCTCACTCTTTGGCATTCCTGCTGTCCACTGCAGCTCCAGGATCTGGGTGGGAGAGGAGAGCATAGGGAAGAACATATTTTGGCTTCCTATTAAGGCTTTGAATGAGGGTTTTGCATCCCTTCCATGTCCTGTCCATAAGGAAAATGGTAATGGTCAGCTGGGAGCTCACTGTGCCTGCTGGTGTCTGCCCATCTGGCCATAACCACAAGGAATTAGACATGAGTGGAAAACTGTCTAAAAACCACCCAAATATTTGCATTTCAAGCACTTTTCCAAGTTTTGGGGAACGCTGACAAAGCAGCAGTGTGGGTGATGCAGGCTCGCAGGGGGGGTCTGCATGGGGTTTTGGGGGCAGGATTTCAATGGTCAAACAGCTTTGGTTAAACTAAAACAGCAACTGAGCAAACAGGGAGATTTGGCAGTGCTGCCACTGCCCCTCTGCCAGCTCCTCAGGGCAAAACAGCTGCCCCACTGCCGAGGATCCTTCAGACCACCCTTGCCCTGGGACGGGAGGTACCTGGCTCTGGTCTCAGTACTCCATTTTTCTTCTCAGTTGAAGGGGTTTTGGGCATGAAAGGGGCTTCTCATGCCTGGAACATCTCAGGGATCTGTGGCTGAGGCTGAGGTTGAGCTGGTGGGGCTTGCCCAGAGCCTTTGTGGCTGCTCCATCCTATCCATGGGAGGGGATGCTCACCCTCTGTTTGACTCCTGCCTATCCTGCCAGCTTTTGGCTGTAGTAGCAGATTGTGTGGAGAAGGGTGACTGGGGAGGAAGGGACTGCCCACCCCAAGCATAGACTGGGGCTGGAATAGGGGATAAATTGGGGGGACCCGGGGCTACCCATCCTGCTGCATTTCCCCTCTCCACACCCAACTCTGCCAGCTCCTGGAGCAGGTCAGAGCAAGCAAGCTGCAGCACACCCTGTCCTGCTGCTGCAGGGAGGGCTCAAAGCCGTGGGCTGCCGGGGGGAGAGCCCAGCGTGTCCCTGGGGGACAGCTCTGGGCTCGTGACACCAGCAGGATGGTGACAGATGTGTTCTGGCCCCATGTGGGGTGGGGCGGGGTGGGCTTGGACATGGTGATGAGGCTGGGGACTCGGTGCAGGTGGAGGAGGATCCGTGCTGCTGGCTGCCACTGCTGCATCCAGCACCAAGGGGGGATGGAGAAGGGAGCGTGTGCAGTGATGGAGGCCCCTGCCCATGTGTGTGCATGCATGGTGGGACCAGCCCACGCAGAGCATTGATCTGTTGGGCTCTTCCCCACACCTTGGGGTCCAGCCATGTCTTGTATCCCCTTCCACGCTAGCAGGATGCTCCATGCCCCACAGCCATACCTGGCACCTCAGTCTGTGCTGTGCTTGGGGGAAGCAGGAGACCCAGAGCTCAATCAGGTAAACAGTGATGAGAAGGGTCATCATCATGCTGGAGCAGTGAGTCAGGGACAACAGATACAGGTATGCTGGGCAAGGGGACTAGAGTGTGCCCCTATGCAGTAGGCACCCATGGGTGGTGCTGGCCCCAAGGCTATGTGCAGGCAGGGGAATAGGTTCCTGCACGTGACAGCCTGGGTGGTGCAGCACATGTACCTACGTGCTAGGGCATGGCTCTGCCTCCCTGGGGCAAGGATACGTGCAGATCATTGCCGTGGTGATGGACCACAGGGCCGTGAGCACCAAGCAGATGAGGCAGAACAGCAGGACTGCCATGACGTAGACCATGGTGACCATCACAAAGAGGCAGATGCAGCCAGTACTGCAGGAGCTAATGGGTTTCTTCAGCCATAGGCAATGCTGGTGAAACTGGTGCTGCACAGGGGTGGGGGTGTGGGTGTGGGGGGGTGCATGGACCCTGTGCACCCCACAGCTGTGGTTGCCCTCTGCACTGTGCTGCACACGGGGGCTGTGTGTGCATAGAGGGGGTGTTGTGCTTGTGCAAGGCAGGGGTGAGTGTGTTTGTGTGTGCAAGGGTTGTGCAAGGGATGTCTGAGGGTGCAGGGCTGGGTGTGCAGCATGTAGGATGTATGGACAGGGGTATAGGGGAAACATGGAGAGCTGTGCAGCTGGGCACATTGTATAGGGCTATGTGTAAGGCGCAGTGTGTAGGGGCTGCAGGCAGTAGGGCTGGGTGTGCAAGGTGTAATGTGTAGGGATGGGTGTAGGACTGGGTGTGCAAGGTGTAATGTGTAGGGATGGGTGTAGGGCTGAGCATGCAAGCTACAGGTAGGGTTTACAGCATGCAGTGTGCCAACTTAGTTGTGGGGACACAGTATATAGGGCAGGATGGGGTGATATGTGGTGTGTAGGGACAGGTGTACAGGGCTTAGTTATGGGGCTGAGGGATGTGGTGGGTAGAACCTCATGTCCACAGCACTTCAGGCATACACTGAGCCCCCAGGTTCCATGTCCTTCACCTCCATGGAGCAGTTGCAGCAGGGATAGCAGAGGATATGTGGCTAGCAGTGACAGCGGCACCCATGCAGGCAGTGCTGTCTCACTGTGCTGCAGAGCCTCTGCTTCAGCCTGTCCTCCCATTGCTGCAGGACACACATGGGGAGACTGTGTCCCCATGGGGCCACCCTGCCATGAGGCAGCCCCTGCTCCCCTGCCACCTCACCAGGCTGGAGGAGTCCTAGGTTGACTGTGTGAGGCAGGACCAAGCTAGCGAGAGACAGGAGGAAGAGAATGGCAGTGTGATGTGCAGAGCCAGCTGTGGCACCTGCAACAGGGGTACGGAGAACTGGGGCTAGGCCCTGGGGTTGCTGTGGCAGAGGTGGAGAACAGGCAGAGTCTTGGGGTGCTCAGCCCCAGGGACTGCTGGAGCAGGGGGTGGTGGGGAAGAGGATGCAGATCCAGGCTGTTTGAGCTGATGCCTGGTTCTAGCATCTTGAGGACACTGGAGTTAAACAGCAGCTCTGCTGCTCCACATCCCCAGGAGGGTATGGGGTGACTTACAGGTGAGAGGCCAGCGAGTTCAGGTGGATGGGGGGTGCTGAATCAAAACGGGGTGAGAAACTCCATGGTGGGCTGGGCAGCTGTGGAGCCCTGGCCTCACAGGATGGATGGCAACCTCAACAAAACATCACCCCATTCCATTCCCATGGCAGCCACAGGATCTTCCCCCCCCCCCCATCCTTTTCCCATGGCAACTGCAGCATCCTATGCCAGGGTGTAGGGGACCCATTTGGGGTGCAGCTGCCACTCTGGCTTCATCAGTAGCCCACTGTCAAAAGGGCAAAGGGTTGGGGCTCTTAGGTCCCTGGGAGCCCAGTGTAAACCAGCCCTCATTTTCCTTGGGGTGTTGGGAGGACACCAGGAGCTGTGGACACCCGTGAGACCCATGAGGATGCAGGGATCCATCTAGGACAAAGATACACTGCTGCCCACGCCTAACGCCCCAGCTCCCCACCCCAGTGTGCTCCCTCCATCCCGCACTGCCCTCCCAGGCCCGCCCCGCTCCTGTCCCATGTCCTGGGCGCTGATCCGGGCCAGCCCTGCCCTCTAGTGCCGTGGGACTGCTCTGAGCAGGGCTCAGCGCTGCAGAGCGCTGGGAGCTGAGCCATTGCCGACGGCTCACACAGACACAGCGCTGTGCGGGGCCCGGCAGGCTCCATCCGCCCCGCAGCATCACCTCCCGCCCGGTCACTGCTGCTGATCCCGGGTGGCACCATGACCCCTCTCCACGCTGCCCGAGCGGCTGCACGGGCAGGGTCACCACAGCACGGGTGCCCGGTGCCCCGCGGACACGCAGGCGCGCAGGCGCGGGTGATGTCGCCGTGCCGCGGCGCGCCGGGTCGGTAACCGAGCGGCCGAGGACACGGCGATGGGCGCGGGCAGCGGCGCTGGTTAAACTGGGACGAGGCGCGGCGTCCGCCCCGCGGTCCCTGCCCTGGGACTCTGACCCCGAGGCAGGCGGGGCTGGGACGGAGCCGCGGAGGAGCAGAGCAGGATGGACACCACCATGGAGCTGGCAGACGACCCTAGGTGGGTGCCGGGACCCCCGCGCCGCTTTGCGGCCTGGCAAATCCAGCTTTTTGGGGAAGGATTAGGGTTATTCCCTCTATAAAGGAAGGGAGGTGCTTGTGGGTGAGGCGAGCCAGCCAGGGACCGCGGGGACCCTGCGGGGCTGGGTCCATGCGGCTCTCCCCTTCCTCCCCGCAGGTTTCCCCGCCCACTGGTGGAGATGCTGATGAGGAACTTCAGCGTGCCGGCAGCATGCTTCTCCCTGCCTCCCACCTCCCGGCACCTGCTGCAGCGTAGGTCTGGGGACAGGGGGGAGCCCTCCTTTTCCCACTGGCAGAGCAGGGCAGGGAAGAAGGAGGCAGAGTGGATGTGAACAGTGCAGGCAGGGAGCAGCCCTGAGGAAGGGAGAGGCAGCAGGGTGCTGGCAGGGCCTCAGCCTCCAACCCCATAGCCCTGCCTGCAGGGATGGGGGCAGCGCCAGGGCAGAAGGCATGGGGGGCAGCGCCAGGGCAGGAGGCATGGGGAGCAGTGGGGCAGAAGCACCAGCTCCAGCATGACCATAAGGATGCAGCAAGGGGCTTCCCAAACCTATGGAGTGGTTGGTCATGCAGCAGGGGGACTGGAGGGGACAGAACTGGTTTCTCATCCCTCCCCTGCAGAGCTGGACATGGCCCAACTCGCCATCATGGGTCTCGCCACCATCATGACGCTGCTGTCGGTCGTGATTTTTGTGGAAGAGGTTTTCTACCTCATCCGCAAGATCCGCTGCCCCATCAAGATGAAGACCCTCTGCTGGAGCAGCTCAGCCCCTACGGTGAGCTGAGGAAGGAGGGTGGTGGGGACATCACCCAGGGGGCCAGGGCCACACAAGGGCTGCCAGCCCACAGGAGCAGGGAGCAGCAGTGTGCCAAGCTTGTGTCTGCCCCAGGTTGTGTCTGTGGTCAGCTGCTTCGGGCTTTGGATCCCACGCTCCATGATGGTGGTGGAGATGGCTACCACAGCGTGAGTATCACCTACCC
Organism: Agapornis roseicollis; assembly: GCA_002631895.1. NCBI lineage: Eukaryota > Metazoa > Chordata > Aves > Psittaciformes > Psittacidae > Agapornis > Agapornis roseicollis. Next base: position 82,940 of record NDXB01015565.1, on the reverse strand, counting down.
CAGCACAGCAGCACCAGCGAGCCAACAGGGTTTGACCTGCTTTCCTCCTCCTCCTTCACAGGTACTTTGCTGTCTGCTTCTACCTCCTGATGCTGGTTATGGTCGAGGGCTTTGGGGGGAAGGAGGCAGTGCTCAGCACCCTGAAGGATGTGCCCATGGTTGTCAGCACTGGGCCCTGCTGCTGCTGCTGCCCCTGCCTGCCCCGAATCACCATGAGCAGGTGAGGGAGAGCTGGGGTAACCCCCTGCCCCTGGAGAGGGCTTTCACACCTCGCTACTGCTGGGGTGAAAGAGAAGCCCCTGAGCCAGGGCTTGGGGATCTCAAGGTGCTAATGGTCTGTCTTGCTGTTCCAGGAGAAAGCTTAAGCTGCTGATGCTGGGGACTTTCCAGTATGCCTTCTGCAGGGCAGTTGGTGTCTTCCTGGGGCTGGTGCTGGCCACCGATGGGAACTACAACCCTGCTGACGTGAGTGCCAGGGCAGAGAGGCGGGCAGGGTGACATCCTGATGGAGAGCCTCCACCAGCCTTTGCCTTGCCCAGTAGCTCCTTCAGCCCAGGTGTGTTCCTGTGTGTCCTCTCTAGATCTCAGCGGAGAGCGTGGCCCTCTGGATCAACACCGTGATCGGTGCCTCCACACTCTTTGGGCTGTGGGCCCTGGGCATCCTCTTTCGGCAGGCCCGGCTGCACCTGACTGAGCAGAACATCAAGGCCAAGTTTGCCTGTTTCCAGGTGAGCTCCCATCCTGCCTGGCTCCATGCAAGCATGAAGAGGATAGAGGGGAGATGGGGCAGGCTGTTGGAGAGTGGGAAAGGTGAAAGGCAGGAGCCTGGCAGTGGTGCAGCCTGTACCACCTCACGTGTTGGTGGTTGTAGATCCTCCTCCTCCTGACGGCACTGCAGCCCGCCATCTTCAGCATCCTGGCCAACAACGGCAGCATCGCCTGCTCGCCACCCTTCTCCTCCAAGGCCAGGTCACAGCGTAAGTTGGGAGATGGAGAAGCAGTAGTATGTGCTCCTGGCTGAGCCCCTCCATTGCACATGGGGAATGGGTCTGGTGGGTGAAGGCAGCTTCAAACAACCCTTCTACTTTTCCAGAGATGAATGTGCAGCTGCTGATCCCGCAAACCTTCATCTTGGCAGTGGTGACACGGATATACTACCGCAAACAGGATGACAAGCCGGGCTATCAGCCTGTCAGCTTCATGCCCACAGACACCAGCACCAAGGCATGAGCAGGAGGAAGTAACTGGGGTTCCAAGGGGCAGAATGAGACAAGGGGCTGTTCTGCCTGTACAACCATCTCTTCCTCCTCCAACCCTGGGGAGCTACTGGCAGCAGAGGAGGCAGAGGGGAGAAGAATATCTTGGCACGGGGTGAAAGGGTTCAAAACCTGAAAGCCACAGGCCAAAGCAATCTGTGAAGCCACCTCCAGCCTGGGGGTCTCTTATCTGGCACTGAATAAAGATAAGTTTGTACCTGAGGCTTGCGCTGGTGACTGGGTTCAGACTGTCTCCTGCCCAGGCTGGCTGGGAGATGACTCCATACAGAGAGAAGACGATGGAGCCCAGACCAGCACAGACATGGCACAGGGCTGTCACAGGGTGCTCAACACCCGGCTGTAACACTGATCTCTAGGTGCTGCTCACTGGGGTCCAAGGCAATGCCAGGACAGCAACATTTTCTCCTGAGAGCTCTGGTTGGGTCTGGCCTGTTCCTGAGAGCACAGTGGGAGCACCCACATCTGCCAGCCTGGGGCCAGGCAAAGGAAGAAGCTTTCAAGCACCTTTGTAATACAGGCTATTAGTTAATGCTATCTTAACCAGCCTTGTCCAGGATGTGCTCTGGTAGCAGTATCTGCTCTACACTTAGAACAGAGGTGGACAGGGTCATGAGGAGGAATGATGGCTTCCAGAAACCACTAGGTAATCTTTTGACCTGCAATGAAGCACCTTCTCACTCAAACCATTGCTTAACATCACAAGTGAGGCAGCCACAACAGGAGCTGGCCATGTTAGGATGGCAGAAGGGATCTAGCACACAGTGAGTAAAATGACTTGGCATTTATTTGGCTAAACATAAAAGCTGAACACCCAACTCAAGAACAAGCTATTAAGATACATAGTGGGCACAGAGGTCCATATGGAGAAACCACCACAGCAAACACTGACTGGGAAGAACCAGCTTACAGCAACTGCTGCTGCAGGGCTGAGGTGACAGCAGGACTGGGTGATGCAGCATGGTCAGAGGTGACAGCAGGGCTTGGTGATGCAGCATGGTCAGAGGTGACAGCAGGACTGGGTGATGCAGCATGGTCAGAGGTGACAGCAGGACTTGGTGATGCAGCATAGCTGGAAGTGGGCAGCAGATGCCAGATCATCTGTACTAAGACCAGAGCCTGCTGCAGGGCATCACCAAAGCTTCCCCTGAACTGCATCCTGGTGCCCTCCCACTGTAATACCTCTGGCCAGAGCAAACCCTTGGGGAAAGCAGTCAGAAAGCCCAAGCTCCCAACTTTAATTGATTCCTTTTGGGGGAAAAGCAGGTTTTCTGTCCCATGAGAACTGGGGGGGGGGGGGGATCCAGGGTTT
>NDXB01015565.1:56606-80270 GCA_002631895.1 Agapornis roseicollis | reverse complement strand
CGGGGTGGGGGGGGGGGGGGGGGGGGGGGAAGTGATTCAGAGCTTTCTGCAGGTGGCTGTGTTAAAAGCGAAACTGCTCAGCTGTAAGATGCACTAGTGTTTTGTTATGAGATTGCCAAATTTGAGAGTCTCCAGGCAACAGTACATGGCCTTTACCAACAAGGGTTTCTAGGCATCAGCAGAAGCAGCACTGGGACCAAGCAATCTCATGGCTTTGCCAAGGAGCAAGACACAGGGAGAAGCAAAATACGGGACTCGTTTCCCGTGATCAGACAACTAGACCCAGCTCCTTAGCTGAGACAGGTAGGAAACCCAACCCACACCTTTACACCAGGGAGCCCTTGGCAGCAAGCAGCTTACCCTGAGGACCACAGGCGAAATACGGGGTCAGTCCCACCGAACTCACCACTACTGCCAGGTGTATTTGGTGCTCTAGCACCTGCCTCTGGTTCCAAGAGCCGGACTGCACAATAAAGTTCTCCATAAAATGCGCAAAATCATTTCAGTACAGGTGCGTGCCATGCTTTTCCCAAGAGGTTAAAGACCTTCTACAACTCTAAGCATTATGCTGTTAAAGTACCATGCTCTTCATTTCTTGCTTCTACCAGCATCCTTGGCACCTTCCAGCTTTGCCCTGCTGCTGTTCTTTGCCATCAGAAAATCCTCTCCCAGAGGCTGGTTGCTGGTGCCCACAGCCTCACCCCCACATCTGTACAGGAACTGACATGGGGCTGTCTTGCAGAAGTCAATGCCTCTGGATTTAGCAGCATCAAACTCACCACATTCTTCAATGCATGCTAGTAAAGATTTATTTTTCCACTCTGCCTCTTGACTCCAAAGCCAATTCCAGTATGCCTCTTCTGGGTGCTTCTTCTGAGGCGCGGGATGAGTTAAGGGTATACAGGACAGCCCTGGGAAGCAGCACTGGGTACATCTGTGGATAACAAGATATTCTGGAGAACCTGGCTCATGTGTTTTGCCCAGAGATTAAGCTCTGTCCCTCAGAAGACAGGGCAGTGCTGCAGATGAGGCTGGTCCAGCAATTCATAAGGAAACGAAAAAATACAAAGAAAAAAAAAAGAAGACTAATCTGGGATTTGAGGTTCCAATTTAATTTAAGTGCAAGGAGGAAGCAGGGATTATTGGTTACAAGAAACAGCTCTGTTATTCCAAGCTACATGTAAAACCATAGCTGGCTTCTTACCAAGTACCCCAGGTTTTGCAGAGAGACTGAGAAATACATTCAGGTCTCTGCAGAACAAATCATCATCCAAAACACCATTGTTATCTGAATTTACAGAACACTGTTGCATAACTTCTGTTTAAAACAGTAGTAAGGCTCTAGAGCAGCTTGGCCTTTGTGATCTGGCTTGGGAAAGCAACACAACACCCATACTGAGGGAAGGGTAAGGAAGGAAAGGTGGGGAAGATGAGGGAAGGGAGAATGTAGGTGATATAAAGCAAGTGCTCTACCACTCATAAACTAGGGGATTCACAACTGGCTTGTACCAAGTGACAATTATTTGCTCCTTAATAGCAAAAAAAATCCATAGCAGCCAACCATGCTCCCAAAGCCGTGCACATCCCTGCTGAGAGGTCCAAAGTGGCAGATAAGAATCCCCAAAATACCCTCCCAGATACCAGCTCTGGCCTCAACAGAAGCACAGAGTCTCTGTCAAGCCCTCTGAGCAGCATGACAAAGGATCAGCAAGATGAAAGCTGGAAAGAAGCAGCAGCCTGCTCCCACCACACATTGTGCAGAGCCTGTGGCAGCACTTGATGATTTGCTTCCTTGCACCCATTGCTTTGCAAGCACCAAATCCCACTCGAAAAACTTGCCTGCAGTGTTCCTGACCAGCTCTGAGCTGTCCTGTGCTCTCAGCATTGCAGGATACAGGCAACTGCCTAGCAGCTCCACCCAGAGACAATGGATATCACAGGCAAACCTGAACAGAAAAGGAAGCAGGAGCTTTGCAGCTACATGAGATCAAGTCCAGTTCCTCCAGTGCTTGCCTCAAGGACAGAGTACACTGACCTGCTTTGTGCACAGGCATGCAGCATGGGGAGGGCAACTGCCCCCAGGGAGTCACAGGCCACAAAGCTCAGTGTTTATTACAGACATGACAGCAGGCACAACCTGCACCACAGTTTCAAACAAGCAGATTACATATTTAAAGTGTTAAAAAGCTGCAGCTCTCTGATGCTCTTTCCGGCCTTCCCCAAGGAGCAGAGTAAGCAGGCACTGATTTGTGCATTTATTACGCAAGCCAGGTAACCGTCACATGGGACCGTGACCCTTCGCTGGGGTAAAACATGCCCTTCATCTGTCCAGCTGCACACACCAACATGGGCAGCAAACTGGCTGTACGAATTCATGTTCTGTCCTCATAGCAGCAACTTCACGGCATCAGTGTAAAGGACTGCTCCAGCCCTTAGAGCACAGCAACTGAAACACAAACACGCACAGAGCACAGTCTTGAGGTGCCGTTTGGACAGACAGTAAAACTTATTACACACCAGAGACTGGGACAAGGAACTTCTCAAAGGAATACACACATTAGTTTCCTACCTGGGCTCTCACACACCTGAGGAAACGTGCAGACAGCAAGTGCCCCTAAGCAAAGATATATTCTCTTCTCTCCAACAGCAACTGGGGGCTGAATTTTAGCTCAAGAGTTAGCAGTCTTGTTAAGATTAGCTGGAAAGGCCTTTCCCCTGCAGCCCCTGTACAATTTGGAGCCATGAATGCTGTGTGCTTATGGGGTGTACAACTCTACAGTGCTGCGAGTTCCTCCAAGATGTAACTCCTGTGTGCTAAGCTGGTAGTCCCCTAGTCAGCACATCCTCATGACATTCTGGGAAGCTCAGCTAAGGGGCATGTGAGCACTACAGCATCTGCTGGATAGATTTCTATGGGCTCCAGTGCAGCAGAGATGTCTCCGTTTCCTAGAGGCCTCTTTACAGCACCACCTCCTGCACGCTCTCAAGGTCATGCTGATTGAGGAACTGAGGGATCTTTCATTTGGCAGTGGCACAGATACTGCCTGGGGGTGAGGAGGAATAAGACAGAGGAACTGAAACAAAGAAGAGACACATGGGTCTTTCCACTCTCCCTCTTGCTTGGAGGTTTAACAAGGGAAAAGAAACCAAAACAAAAGCCACGCTTCAGTGCTATTCTTTGCACTTTAAAAGTATTTTCTAAAATATAAAAACGGTCTTCCCCCTGGAAACTACTAGAATGTAAACAATAAAAAGGGGATCTGGGGAGGAGAAGGGAGAGGAGGTTCGAATGTACTTCAAGGCAGAAGCCCTTGCTAAGAGCAACAGGTGCCTCCAATGCCCTGTGCTCACCATCAGCCCTGTTCCTATGGCTCTCTTGCTCATTTAGAGTTCCCCAGTGGGTTCAGACTTAGGATGCGGTGTTTAGCGGTTCGCAGCAAATCCCGGCTGGTAGCTTAATCCTCTTCATCCTCACTGATGTCATAGGTGACCGCAGACTCGTTCCTGGAGCGGTTGGCTGGCGAGGAGGGAGGAGTCTTGGTTGAAAAGGGCCAGCGGAAGGAGGGAGATGGGGAGCGGTCATGCGTGGGGCTACTGCTGGGACTCTGCTTTGGGCTGATGGCCTGCAGCATCCGGCCCTTGCCCTCCTTCAGCATGTGTTTCTAGTGACAGAAGCAGGGAGATAGTTAGCATGGCTCAAACAGCAGTGGAAACAGACGGACAATACCTACAGCTTATGCAGCATTTTGGGTTGCTGCATCCCTTCAATGCTTCATACAAGAGCAGAAAAAGCCCAAGCATTGCTCCAGACTTTGGAAACCATATACAGTGTAATCATCACCAATCTTCTAGCGCTTCTAACATGAAGTGCCTGTAAAACTTACCCAGCTGTACAGTCTGGCATAAAAAAGTAGCTTTAGACTCATCCTAGACCAATGACAAAGTGACCATCAATCTCTTGGCTGCTCAGTGGCCCATAGGACACAAGCTGGAGTTTACAGGCTAGCTTATGGAATACAGGGACTTTTTGTACTACAATCATAACTGGTATTATCCAATTGGAAAAGGTGAGGGCTCCCTGTAAACAGGTTGCCAAAGCTTGGGACAAGCTGCCTGCAGACTGGCAGCACACTGAGCACTGCAACAAACTGTGAACCTTTGTTTGCAGATCCTGGGCCCCAGAAGCCCTATAACAACCACCAAGCTCTCCAAAGTCCCCTTTTCCCAGAACAGCTCCTTACCAGTGCACCTTCTGGACCAAACATCTCCAGGAAATTGCCAATGAACTCCCGGGATTTCTCTTCCCACTTCTGAATGAGATCAATACTCTTCTCCTCCACTTTCTGGACAAATTCCTTTGACTTCTCCTCTACGTCCTTCACCCTCTTTTTCACCTTATCCACACGCTCCTGGAGGTGATATTTCTTCTCCTGTACAGTAAGTGTTGGATCAGAATACAGCTCAGCAAATCTGAGTGGTGACCACCTCTGCTCTGTGTTATTACACTGAACTGCTGCTTAAGACTCAGCATCTCCATTAGTCTTGTGATACTTCTGTTCACCTCAGTGACACTTCTTCCCTAGACTAAATGGCAAACATAGCAGGGCTGTGAGATGCTTTGTGACAGGCACTGGCACAGCACACAGTGTGAGACTAAATCCAGAGATTAGCACTATCTAATAGGAGTACATGGAAGAGGGAAATATTTATACAATATACCGATTAGATTCAAGTGACCTGCTGTAGGTCTTTCTGCATATCATGATGGCACAAGCCTTTTTACTGGGTGTTTTTAAACAGAGGTAGAGTTACATGCCAAAGAGTAGCCAAGCAGCCATTATCTCTCTTGTCTTGTTTTTGTATTTGATTGTATTAAAAAAAAATAAAAATAGGCATAGTATCTGAATGGTAAAAGTAAAACCTCAAAAACATTTACTACTGTACATCCAACATCAGAGTGCCTTCTGCTTTGTAGTCTGCTTGTGGGCTAGAGCTGCTCAGCACAGGACCAGAGGATATACTTCTCTCCTACCCAAGCACTGCAGCTCCTGAAACAGCTCCAGGAAGGGAACAGTACAGCTAGAATGGGACCAGATTTCATCCTAACAAATGACTCTACCTTAGAAAGGTAGAAGAGGAGAGAGATGACACATAACAGCTGCTGCCAAGAACAACACACACTTAATTCAACTCAGGAAAACACACATGTCACCATGCAGTTTGTCTCCAGCTCTTTCAACAGGTGAAACATCACGCAGACATTTCTGACAATGAAGCAGTATTAGCAAAACCCCAGCTCCTCTGGGTGGGTCCATGAGGCAGTTTCAGGGGCAGAAGTCATCTTAATTTCTACTCCACAGACAGTGGTTTGGTGCATCTGTCTAGCTCTGCAGATTGCCCCTTTACAGGCAAGTGTCAGGATTGTGCTACCACTAGACAGACTCTACATCTCCACACTAAGATTCTACTTTATGCAGCTTGTGGTGAGAGACACTGCAACTCACGTTTATGAAGCTGACATTGAGCTCTTTAGCTGTGTAACCCCGCTGCAGGTTCCGTCTGGCATAAACGTCATAGTCCCGCACGATTCTGGTGATGATATCAGATGTTGAGATCCCCTCAGTCCTCTGAGTTGGCGCAAACATGCCTAAAGTTGGGGAATAGGACCCAGGACAGCTGTAGCAAGACACATGGCAAAAGAGCTGCTGCCACCTCTATTAGAGAATAAACTCTTCTGTCAAGAGCTCGCTTCCTCACTGTTCTCACACCACCACATCTTTGCCCTTGAATGAACAATATTAGGGTCCTCCTTTCTGGGACTATGAGGAAGACCTAAGTAAGACCAAAGCATCTCAAAACCCTGTCAAAATACCATGTCTTCTATCGAAAGGCTTTTCACATTAGCTGGTTTAAAAACTCCTAACTACAATCCATGGCATAAAGAATAGTGTGACTACAAGGACAAGACAAGGAGTCCTACAATTCTGAGGGTGAAAATATAACAAGCTCTGATGGCTGGGTTTGGATAGATTTAAATAAACTGCATCCCCCCCGAGTTTTACAGCAAACAGCTAGAGAAGCCACTTTGCTGAGTTCATGAGATTCTCCATTCGTGAGAATCTGTAAGCCAAACTTTAGTATTTTTTCAGAAGGTGTCTGTTAATTCAATCACAGTAACTAGACTGGAAGTAGGAATTAATGCTGCGCAATGCTTGGCCATGGACATGGGACATGGAACAGTTGCCTATGCAGTAGGGCCCAAAGCTGAGCTTCTTCCCACCGTCCTGGGCAGACCTTGTTCTCAGGAGAGCACTGCCACTTTCCCAGGCATAATCCTGCCATATAGGGGCACAGAAGAAACTACAGCAGACCTTTGACAGGAAGCCCTAGAGAATCTGGCCCAGACCCACCTGCTTCTTTTATATGCTTATAAACATCATCACTGCCAGCAGAAGAATAGGGGATGTCATCATGTGCAACAAAGTCGATCTGAAAGTAAAGAAAGCAATGAGACTCAATATTTTATACTGCTTTCTGCCAACGGATGGTAACTTTTTGCTCAATGCCTCAATGCAGGGGTGTGACAGAGAATAGCAAGATGCTTTCCTGCATTAAAATGCAACACGGAGCAGTCCAAAGTTCTCAATGGTAATTGCATACCAATTGTAAGCACACACCAGAGAGGAAAGGGTGGGACTAAGGACACAGCTATTTTAAGCTCCACAGAGAAATGGCTTGTTAATGCTAAGAAGGTTTAAAAACTAAGCAAACTTCCTTGGAGACTCCTTCATGTCCCAAAGCAGTTCAACAGGTGTTACAGACTCTTTTCACTTTATCTTACTGACTGATAAAATACCCTCAAGACAGCTTGCCTGGTTTCCTGCTGCAGGGAAGCTGATGTAAACCTGAGTTGCTCCTGCTGTAAGAAGAGTTGGACCAGACACCCTTCAGAAATCCCTTCCAACCCATGTTATCCTCTCCCTACTGTGCTTCACATCAATCTATAACTAGCATCTCCTGGAACAGTGAGAACCCTCTCAGGCTTTTTAACCATATCACAATCTCTACCTTATTTTAACATTACCTGTCAGCTCAGCATATGCTTCTATGCTTTCAAGAAGCCCACTTGATTCCCATAACCCCATTAGTTCCCTATTTAAGGAGTTCCAACAGAAAGGGGTTGCTCAAGCAGAGGTCACCACCATGGATAAATTCTTGCTATAAACAGCCAGCACAGAGGCTAATCAAAATGCAGAACAGATCAGATGTCACAAATTACCCTGTGCTCTGCCAGGAACTCAGGGGTAAGCGTCCATGGTGCATTTCTCACCACTTCATCCACATAGCGACAATGCTGCACAGCGTCATACCGCTCATTTTCATTCATTACTGTGAAGCCCTTGAAGTTGTGGGTTAGCTCGTCACTGCAGACTGAAGAAACAGGCAGAGAAGAGTGAGCCTGAAGTACTCACCCCAATGCTTTACTGTAATCTGTAAATACTGTATATACTGTAATACTGTAATCTGTACATGCTTTTTACTGTAAAAAGACATTGCACACACTTCTGCTATACCAGGCAATGCCAGCCTGGTTTTGACAGGTTGATGGAGTGCGCTGGCAGTTTCAAATGCAGCCACAAAGCACTAAAACCAGTGAGCAGTGCAGGGAACTTCGCTCCTGAGGAATTCTAGGAAAGATGTTTGGGGAATTTCTGCCCAAGCTGGGTACCTACATGCAAAGCCCTCAAGGTCTGTAGAACTCTCAGCTAATAGAGAAGACAACTCTCCTGTATGAAATGGCACCTGGGGGGCTATTGGGCAGAAATCTGCTTTTTAACCTGTGGATGTCTCAAGCTTGGAAACTGAAGCCTGTGAAAAAAACCACTGTCAAAGCTTACTTATGTTCTATGAGAAATTAAAAGTAAAAACTCTTCAAAATCTGCAATGTAAGACATTGAGGAGGGAGTTTTATTTGGTTATCAGACTCAAAAGTAAACAAGGCATTAGCAGTCTCACTGGCATTGGATGTATTTATGCTCTGGACAAACAGATGATAAAGAGCGGGTGAGATTCCTCCCAGCTTGGAGCTGATGTTCACTGGGCTGTTGCCTCCTGTCTCAGTTCCTGGTTCAAGGGGAGCAGTTCATTGCCCTCCACCTCCTCACTAGTCTCCCAAAGGCAGAGAACACGGTTATATACCTTGCTGCATTAGAACTTTAATAGTTTGACTCTGTTTGAGGTACAACACTTAACGTACCTGAGGATATCTTTCCACCTGCAAGATTTCTAAGTTCAGTGCATTTTGTAGGTTGGATTGACTATTTCAGCTCTACTCCCTCCCTTCCACTTCCAGACACTACTATAGCACACACAAAAAATGCAGAGGTACCACTATATAAATGCCGTCAGCAGCAAGTGGTAAGGAAAGTAACCACACAAAGGTGTTATGATCATGCTATTGCGGGATCAGGGTTTCAATTTGCTTCAGGAAGCTAACAGTTGTTGAGAAAAGCAGTTAAAGGTATTCTCAACTCTGATACTTTAACATCATTAGGCATTCTGACCAGAGGTCACCTCCTGATAGACAACACGCAGTCTTTAAGGTGCGTAAAGTCATGGGCACAGAGGCCAGCATACTACAGCAGCCAGAAAAAAGGGTTTCTTTTTGCCCTGTTATATTCTTGAAGGAGGCCTGGCTGAAACACCTCTTCCAGATCCCCTCAGGCAGTAAAGCAGGATATTCCTGGCAGCATCTAAAGACCTTTGAATCTAACAGACAAAATAAGGGACTTTTATTTGGACAAATGGTGCCTCACTGACTTCCATGGCCATGTGCCCAGAAAACTGTGATCTCCACACTCCTAGTGGGTCCTGTTAGGGTTTAGCCACAAAAATCCTCAGCAAAGAGTTGGAGTGGGGAAGTGACATACACCATGATACAGGCAACACAAAGCTCAACCAGTCATGGAGGGACTGTTACTCATTCTTTAGCTGTCTAATTCAAGAGGCAGATGTTCAATTGCCCCTAATCTATTTTGATACTCAGATGTGTAACTCACCAGTATCTGTCACAGTGTGATCCAAAAAATCTTTTCCTTACACACTCATTTTGTACAGGATATCTTTCTGCAGACATATCCAACTTTCAACATATTGCAGTAAGACTCCAACAGCATGGCTGCACTGACAGCTGCTTTATGGCCAGTGAGGCCATAAAGACAAAAACTCCACTATGCCATCTGCATGCATAACCACAGATGGAGGTAAACTGTACTATGACAGCCAAAGTCAACAAGGTCACTCCTTACCTCCAACAATGAGGTATGTGTTTGGGAAGAGGTTCTTTGCTTGCATCAAGGCCCGGGCATGTCCAGAGTGAAACAAATCAAATATTCCATCGGCATAAACTCTGACGGGGCGATCCACTGTGCCAAAGGACAGAGAGACATTTGTGAAGGTTCCCTCCTGCAGAAGCAGCTGCTGCTCATGACCACATTTGGAGACCTTCTAAAACTCCTGGGGATGTTGCAGAAAAGTGGCAGAATGCAGAGCTGTGGCCAGGAAAAGTTTGTAAAGAGCAATGGCTGGCACTCTGCCTTTCCACATGGAAACAAACACAGCTCAGCTGAAATACAACCATGTTCAAAGACAGACTCAGAGCCTACCACGTATTCACTGAACCAAATTGAAGGGAGACCAAGTGAAAGCAAACCATGAACATCTCCATCCTATGGAAATCTAAGCACAGCATTAATTTTTTGCACAGCAGGGAGCTACCAGAGAGGAACTGTCCCATATGTTCCCCCCTCCCAGTCAGGATAACATCTCAAGAACACTTCAGCTTAATCCTCTACAGCCACTGCCACAGCTACCAGTCTGGCTGGGGGACCAGGCTGTTCTAATTCCCCACCACTATCATCAGCTTCCTCAGAGCATCAAGTGTAAACTTGACCCCAAAACTCAGCCTGACTACTTAAGGAAAACACAAAGGTAAGGTTGTTAAGCTCAAGCTAAACAGAGAAGTCACTCTGAGGACAGCCTCTTTCAATCCCTTTTCAGCAAATCCACCTCACTAAAGATGCCAGGAGGCTTTGGAGAGCCAAGAATCTAGAGATCTGAGACTGCAAAAGCTGTCTGTATGCCAGGAGAGGGCTGGTCCTGGCAGGCCTTTTTGAAAGTACAATAATGTTCTGGAAACTGGCAGGAACATACTTCCCTTTTCCTCCATACCTGCAGCAGCTACAGTTCTTGAGCACAGGCATAAACAGCAACAAGGAAGCATGCAGTGTATTTTAGTCTTAGCAGGCAGGAGAGCCACCACTACTGAAATCAGAGGCTGGCTCTGGAGATTTTAGCTGGGAAATAAATGTGCATTGGATTTCCAGAACCTCTGCAAGAAACCACTGCCAGGTCTCATCAGCAATCAGGTAGGTAAGTACAGCATTTTTTGTAGTCTCTGTAGACACAACAGAGAGACCAAATAACACTGCACTGTCTGCACACTGACAAGAGGGCAGCCATACTTCAGGAGTCAGCCCTGCCTCTGCCTTCCTTTTAGATTTGCAAAGAGAACAGTTGCTCCCAGACTGGTTTAGAGAATAAAAGGATAGATTCTTGTTCTGGGGCTGGCCTACTGTGTTTAAGGACACTGACTTTAATTCAGAGCAAGCCTACAATGGGACATTCTGAAAAAAAGACGTATGTTAGTTTTGTCTGCCCTTTTCAAGTTTCAGAAAAGATAACTTTTAAAGTGCTTAACTTTAAGCTGCTTCAAAGTAATACAGAAAAGTGTTCAGCTCTGATACTATTCTGTAGCTGCCAGTGGCACAGAAAAGCTAAACCACAAAAAGCTGTTTGCATCAAACAGTCTTACTGGTGAAGGTATGGCTCCTCGCACACATGAGCTCCAGTTTCAGCAGTACTGGCAGATCAATTTCACATGGGGACAGCTACCTCATCACCACACCTACTGATCACAAACCTGGTCTGACACACAGGTTGGTTTGGTCTCAGAGATGTCACAGTCATACCTGCATCCCACCCCCAACATTTATACAATTCCCTTCCAGTCTGTTTTTCTGTTATTTTACTTACAAGGTGTCCCTCTCATTGCTTCTTCATATGTTACTCTGATGTATGGCTTGCTGTAATCGATTTCCACTTCATCTGAGAACGGAGCTGGTTCCCTCAGTCCCTAAATAGCCAGAGAAGGTTACATGTGAGAATGGAAAGGTGAATGCAGTATGTAGCAGCAGCACTGCCACTGCAGCGTCCTAGTCACCAAGTGACTTGCCTCACGGTGCACAATTCAAACACATGTACTAAAAGACTATTGGTGTTAAACCTCGTAACACCCCTGCAGGGTGATTAGCCTGAGTTTAGAGAGAAACAGAGAGAGAAAAGTGGAGTTAAGATGGCAGTCACACTGGACCCAAGAAAACAGAAGGCTCAGATCTGCAGCTGTACACAAGACTTTTGACAAACACCACCTCACAGCAGCATAAGCCAAGCCTCATCAAACCTCACTGTAGCAGTGCCAGCTATGCCAACCCAGGCAAGAGCATCACTTTGCTGTGCCTGAGTGCTTGTGCTGTGATGTACAAATTGTAACAGCTCCTTGATCTGACTATATGAACAAGCAGAAGAGCAATACCAGCAGCAGCACTAATTGCCAGGAAACGTGTATCATCACCCATTTCTGAGCCATACACAGTGAGAGACTGACCTCATCTGTGGCATCTAAAACTGCTGCAGGTATCTACAACTGATGCAGGAAAACCCTTCTAATCTGCTAGTTTGTTTAATCAGCAGCTGAAGTCCAGGTATAATTTCTGGTCTCCTCTGAAGGAAAACAAAACCTCTGCCCTTCCCACAGCAGAACAAAGAGTCCCATTTCCTTCTAGCCAGAAGGTATGGGGCAGCAATGGATGTCTTTGTCTCAAGCCAGAAGACTAGGAAACTAGCTTGCAGATCATTACAATAACATCTCCAAGCTGCAAAAAGCTAATGAGCCATTTCCTCTGACCTCCTGTCCCATTGCAGCATCCTGTCATGGTGCTCAGCACCACTGCAACCAGAAAGACCACTGCTATTATTCCTAATGTCATTCCTTATTAGAGTGCTCAAAGTGAAGCTCACAGGAAAGCAATAACTGACCACTACATTCAAGCAAACTGATACTGCTGAAAATCTCCTGTAACTTACTGGGGCTCTAGTACTCACATTTCACACACCACCTCCTCTACCAGGATCCTTACTGTTAGGTAACGCCTGCATGTGTCTGCTTTCATCACTGCCATCTGGGACTTGTGAATAAAACAGATTCTTTGCATTTGGTTGGCACATACCTGATATGAAACTAGGAATAAAAGCATAAAAAAACCCCCCAAAACCCTATCAGAATCATCAGATGATCACAGAGAAATGTCCTCAAAAGGTCCTGCCTTCCCTCACAGTGCCTACAAGGGTCAGGGCTCAACCTGATATGCACAATAGGACAGGCTTATGCGTCAGCAGGCTTACTACCACCATCTGCTGCTGAGCCCCACTGCTCCAGGGGAACACTCTGCTAGCCAGCTGTTGAGCTGGGAGTGGTAAAGGCTTCAAGGTAATGTCACAGTTAGGTGACACCATTACTCTTGCTATGATAAATAAATCTTACTCGAAAGAAAGAAGAAAAAAAACTTTCCTCAGGAGGTCTGCGTTAGCCCTCTGACTGAAAAACCGCCAAGAAGTTTAGTGAGCAGCTAGATACTTTTTATTGTGTGCTGTTCATAGACACATGCTTTCTTTCTAACGCAGGACAAACACCAACTTGAAGAACAAGTAATTCCCATAGAACAACCTGCACACTTCTCCTTCCTTAATCAAATACATGCACTGGGTTTTGACAACAGTCAAGGATATAAAGGCTCTGATAGATAAGTCATGCAACAACTCAAGCCTCCTTTCCCAATGCTTGCCTTCCCAGTTCTCAATGTCAGTGCTGCTCTTGCTTTGCTACCACCTGCCAAAAGCTCTGGGACAGGACTGAAGTACTCCTGAGAAGAGCAAAACATTGTTATCGAAGAGGAAAGCTGGAACACATCACCCTATTTTGTGAAGGACTACGACCCCAGTGTGACGTGGCAGGGATGGTTGTTGGCTTTAGATACAGATAAGGAAAAAGCAAGTAGAGCACACATGATACACAGGACAGAAGCAGGAATAGGGCAGAGAAGAGCTGTAAAAAGTCTATCATCACAATATTGTGGCAAGGACAAGTTAAAGCCAGCCCTTTACACTAGTGTTAACTGGCACAGACCACTTTTAGAAGAGACCCAGCAGCTTTAGCTTGCTAAAACTGTCCCAAGGTTGATCTGGACAGAGAAATTTTCCTGAATGCTCTCAAAGTACCAGCAATATAAATGCAGTCTCCTGCCAGACCAAGAGAATCAAAGAAGCAGTTATCTTCTGGGTGTTTCAGAGCCTGAACTCAACAGACTGCTTCTGCAGGTACTTACAGACCCTCCCGCAGTTCCCTGACTTGAACAGGACTGCTTTCTGCCAGATGCATGGACTGTTACATGCTCGTTTAGAGTGTTTCTCCCTCCTCAACCCACTTGTGAGAAATGCTTACTTCTCCATTAATACCTATATTCATGCCTGTTCAGGTTCAGCTTAAGTGACTATAAACAAGCTAGACACACCACAAAAGCAGCTTAGTGACACTTTCCTTAGGCCTAGTTTAAGCCCACAATGTAAGTACGTTATTAGTATGAACAAAGAAAGATTTAAGCTGGCTTTGCAAGAAGGACAGCTACTGTCATTTGCTTCTCTCCTATCCCCTGCAGAAAAAACATCACATTTATCTTTATGCTGTTACAGGGCAATGTCTTAATCACACAGGCACCTAAAGCTCATATCTCCTCTTACTTACGAGTGAACGTCGGGACATTTTTGGAGGGATTCCATCCAGCTCCGTTGCCCCATTGGGGCCAGATCCATCTTTTCTCCTCTTACGGGAATTCAGCCTGGAGGAGGTCGGCGGCTCCATCTTGCCAAGCACGGCCAGTAAGAACTGGAACAAAATGAAGGAGAGAGGGAGAAGAAAACAGCAAAAATATATCTCAGGTTTCCAAATGTAGAATCAGTCAACAGCAGGCACAGCGTACAGAAGGTCAGTGCAAAGACACAGCCACCTAACAAGGGGCTCAGCCAGTTGTATTTGGCATCAGCTGCCAAGGCTTGACAAACAGTGCCTGGTGGGAATACTGAATCATTTAATGCAACTTGGAGCTGTTCTGCAGAGAGAAGTGTGCAGCAGCCAGCTGGCTGGAGAGAAACTCAAATAAGAGTTGCAATGCAAATTATAAATCATTACTACAGTGATAATTATACTGTTTTAGCATCTCAAAAGCAACCTAAGGATTAAGGCATGCCTAGTCTGTATTCTGCCCTCCCCTAGCTCTCATTTTGATGAATGCAAATGCTCTTCTAACCTTCTATGTCCCCTATCCACCCATCAATACAGTTGGTGGGTGTGCTGCATCCCTGCACAATCCTGATGGGAGGAAGAAGCAGGTTTAAGCAGCAGGGTAAGGGTGAGGGAAGGGGTTGCAACCCATGCTTATAACTTCAATAACTACCCAGCTCGCTGTTTGCTTTTTTGCTTGTGTAAGACCAAGCTGCAGCTCCCCAGTGCGTATGGCTCACCTTGGGATGGCTGCCACTGTACTGCCCTCTTGTCCCCTGTCCCCACTGCAGTGGTGACTCAGCTGATGGTGAAGCAGCTGCTGATACCACATTAGGGCCACACTTCCTGCTGGCACTTCATGTACCAGGTTGTAACTAGCAGTGGTTCAGCTGAACTGCTTCTGTGATGAACTAATAGACAGACCACCATTTTGGAACAGAAATCATAACAGCTATCTGTGCGTCTGAGCTGGAGTCTGACCTTCCCAAAAGGGTCCTGGAGAATTAGGAAGCCCACCACTCCATGCAGCTGAAGCAAAACTAAGGATTTATATAAAGACACGGCAGCAAACATTCCATTTTCAGCTGCTGCAGGAGTTAGAAATGCATGCTACATTTGCAAAGTTTATAACTAAAGAGCAGCATTTTCTTTCTGGCTCACCTGAAGTATGGAGCAATCTGTGCAGCAACTGGCAGTTCTGACCTGTTCCCTAGAGCAGCATGACCCCTCTGCACAGGAATGATGCTTACGTGTGTGCCTCAACACCCTAATAATAAGAGCTGTGTGGAATTTAAAACGTCTCCCCACCCATATGCAGTGGGTGTGCTGGAACACATTAGGTGAGGCAAGTAGGAGATATGAGACAGGGCAGATGTCCCTCTGAACACCACCCCTCTCCTCAGCAGAGGGTTAATGCTGAGGATTCCTGCTTGGGACAAACTGGAACTGTTCTCAGTAAGGTCAACTGAGCAAAGCTCAACCGTTCAGCAATCAAGAAGGGTGGGCTTTGTGAAAGAGAGCTGTTAAGAAGCAGATTTAGTGATCAGACCTACTCAAGTGCAAATGACTCCAGGTTAAGGAATGTTCCTAAGTATGGAGTTGAATGCAGTTTAGTAACGTGAACATACCAATCTCCCCACCATCAAGTAGATGATACGTTAGGAACAGTGTTAGGAGCAGACACAAATGAACTTGTTTTGGGGTAAATACATATAAGTATCCCAGACATCCCTGCTAGACCTAACACAATGCACTGAGAACAGGAAAAGAGAATCTTAGGTGAGTGGGAAGCCAAAACAATATTGGGGAGAAGACAAAAATACTTCACAAACGTTTAACTTTCAGGCAAGATTTGTGCTATAAATGCAGCAGCTTCCAGAGTGCCTCTGTGAAAACAAAAGGTATGAAACAACCAATTCCCAGATTTTGCACAGTGCCATCTTGCAAGCACACTCTGTATCAGTTGTTTACTTCACCACCATGGTCCTAGCAGAAACCATCTAGCTCACAAAAAGCAGCAGGCCTCTGTCTCTCAAGTAACTCCAGCATTTGTGGAAACAGTCGGGAGAAACAGCAACAGATTTTGTTATTTGGTCAAAATAATTTCTCTGTGTTTCAAATCACCTTTTCACCTCTGAACACTTGCTTTCCTTCCCTTTGGAGAGAATTAAAAGGTCTGTTAAAGTGCTGAACACAGCTAATCAGAACCACTGTCCATCAAAACACTAAAAAGCCCTGGCAGAAGCTCTGGTGCTGAAGTACAGACATAGCAGCCTCCATGCACAAACAGGTGAAGCTCTTCCCAATTAGCTTGACACACCAGAGCAACCAGACCTCTCCACACACAAGTACATCATACTGAGTTATGGCCAGCATCTTGCTGCTGGGTGCAGAGCTCACAGTCAGCCAAAGCAAGTTACAGCACAGGGCAACACCATGTTTTATGCTGATGTACAGCACCACTGTCCGAGCCCAGGAAAGATCTCCAACAGCTTCTTCCCACACCCAACTAATTTCCCTCCACCCTAATTCACCTTTGCAGTTCTCACACCATACGTAGTCAAATAATGGCAAGCAATAGCTTAAGTGAATGGATTTTCTTTGCATCAAATAAACAGCAGTGGTCAGAGAGCACCAGCCACCCCTGATGTACCAAAGGAGAAACCTGCTTCGGGGATGGAGTAAATACGCTCTATCTGCTCTGATCTTACAGGCTAGATGTTACTGAAGGAGCCTCTGCAGCATCTGGAGAGCTGGGCTGGGCATCTCATGAGTGACACAGCTCTGCTAATTGCTCAAATTAATGTAGAAATTAAACAATTTTATCATTCCTCTTTAAATGAGAGCTTTAAAACTTCTATCCTATGGTTAGCACATTAGTACATTGGTCCTCTCAGCACCAAACTTGTCTTCATTAAAAACTGGGAACACATTGTTTTCAAAAATAAGCCATACCTTACTGCTACAAAGCTATTAATCTTAGAATGTTTCATTTTGGCCAAGAGACTAAAATAGCAGCCCAAACACTTACTAACAATGGGATGCAACATCTGTAGCTGAGCTTAACACATGAGCACACAGCTTTGCTTCCCTAAATGTACAAAACACTGACTGTTCTAAAATTAATTACATTTACAGCAGATGGGGAAGGGGGAAGAGAACAAAACTCTCAAAGCTCATCCTGAAAAAAAGCCAAGATAAACCCCAGGCATAACCAGAAGAAAGAGCCCTGCTATAAAATATTAACATTGCTCTATTCTGTTTAAGGCATCACCCTCCTGCATTAGTCAGTCTGTGCTGAATACCAGAAACTGCTTGTGAGGAGCAAGGCTGGAAGGGCTCCACTCAGGAAAGCCACAAGCAAATCTCTGCAGCACTTGACAAAACACGGAGGTTTGCTTCTGAAACTTCTTTGGTGCATATCTGGTATCAAAGCAGCACCTTGGAGCACCTCAAAATGCCAGATAGCTCACCTCAAGAGAATTGTACCAGCTCCACGAGGCCCAGCCAACTGCCAGATGGGAGGAGTTGCTCCCTTATTGTCAAGGAACCACTGAGTCCCACTGAAATGCAGCCACTTCTGCAAGGAAAAAAAGACAAGCATTGGTTACCACAAGGGGAAAAAAAAAAAGTAGGGAAAAGTAGGGAAAGAATTTACAGCTCCTCTAGGGTTAGTTAACTATGCCATCATCTGAGCTGGAATTTAACAACAATACTGCAATTAACACCTCTGGCAGATGGAAAAGGTCAGAGTAGGTGTGCAAACCTTCTTGTTAGCCAAAGCCTTATCTCTCATGGACAGTCCTGATGTTTTGTTTAGCTTTGGAGGTGTCAGAGAACTGTGTGCCTTGCACTACACAGGAGAAACAGATAATTCCTGCATATTTCTGCACCCTAACCACACTGATGGTGTGGGGACCCAGCCCATCTGCATTCTTTGTGTTCTCAGGTCCCAAGGAATTTACTGGAGAATACTATTTGCAAATCTACATGTAGTAGTGAGATTTCTTCTGCCACTGCCACTGCTTTTCACTTGCTGATTTACATGCCAGGGCAAAATCAATCCTGCTACTTAAATTCTAAAGCCTGTGCAAAACAAGATCTGGCTGCAACAATTTCATAAACACTGGCTCAAGGCTGCTGCATTTCCCACCCCAATCCAAGTCAGCACAAGACTGGCAGGCTGA
Source organism: Agapornis roseicollis (assembly GCA_002631895.1). Taxonomy (NCBI): domain Eukaryota; kingdom Metazoa; phylum Chordata; class Aves; order Psittaciformes; family Psittacidae; genus Agapornis; species Agapornis roseicollis. The sequence continues at coordinate 62,129 of NDXB01015565.1, read as the reverse complement.
ACCAGCAAGGCCCCTTGACACTCACAGTTCCCAGGCTCTCCTATAGTCCCTCTGAACTTGGAAGGTGTTGGCATATCAGATGTGACTGTCATGTGGTGCTTTGCCTACAAGATCACTCTACTTTACAGGAGCAAGCTATTTCTCTTCTGCTGACTCATCTGCAGGCAAATACTACTACACTTTGCACTGCCAGCTGTCTGCAGAGAACTGCCTTGACACATGGGCAGCACAAAAGTGAGAGCTTCAGGGAAAAGGAGCAAATCCTGTCACTCAGGAAATTCCCCTGACAGGCTGTTTAGTACCAAAATGACCCTGCATTCCTCCATCAAGTGGAGAAGAGAATCCCTTTCCCCTTCTCTCCCACCTCTAACCCCAAGTTTACAATTAACTTACTGGTGCGTATCCCTGTAGAGGTCTGTTGAAGACAGACTCAGAAGAGGTTAATGACAGAAGACTCATCACAGATTTCTCTTCAACCCATGATTAAAAATCTTGCCCAATCTCCAAGGCAACTTCACTCCCAGCCCAAGCTTGCCAGGCCCAGCTCTGCCCCAGTCTTCAGAGCAGAAGTATCTGCTTTAAAAACTGAGTGCTAATGGCTGTGTCTCAGCCTGCATCTGCTGTATCTACACAGCCTAAGCCCTCAAGCCCCTTTCTAAAGGTTACTGCAGGATCAGGTAGGCAGATTCCTGTCTACACTTACAGGCTGCTTCAGCTACTCTGGCTGAGCTAAAAGCTGCTATCCTGCAGCATATTAATAGCCACATGAACATATAAAAGGGATTCTAGTTCAGCCAGTGCCTTACACTGGTATAATGGCATTCAGATGCAGACCTTTGCTATACTTGCTAAAACAAACCCCAAAGCCTTGCATCTTCTACTGATGCAGGCAGGTTGATAACATCTTTTCAAGCAGAGCCCATGCAGAGATATCTGGTACCTATGTCCTGCAGTTGGTGAAAAGATGCTGCTGTTCACAAAGTCCCCAATGGCTTAAGACAATTCTAATACCATAACTGAAAGCAATGCAGCATGATCACCTAAGCAGAGCTGCTACGAAATACAAACACAAAAGAGAACCTGGTGGCAAAACCTTCTCCCTGAATTTGCAGCCATTCTGGGTATATGATAACCTGAGGCACTGAGTGTCCCAGCATGTGACAAAGCCTCTGCTGGGGCTAGCAAAGAAGCAAGAGGAGGGTTATGCAGAGTACCAGAGAGGATTCAGAGCCTATCCAGGGACAATAAAGTACAGGGATAAGTGGTCATTCTGTCCTGACTTTTATGTCAGGAATTTTTTGTGTTGAGTTGCATGTATGATTTGTTTTTTGGGTTTAACGGAGCCTTTTGTGACTTCAGGAAGCAACCCCCTTTAGTAGGCTTACACATCAATACCAAGCCCTTGCTCCAACAATTATTTTTTGTGGCTCACCCTACAGTAATTTCAAGATAATGACAATCTACATCTTGAACAAGGAAACTTTCAAGTCATAAACTGAAATAACTCAGTAAGTACAGGAAATAAAACACTGAATTTCAAAGCTAATACAGTGGCTGTGCTCAGGTCCAGGAGTCCTGCAGATGGAAACCCAGCAGTACCTACTTCTGACCACATGCTAGCCTCACACTATGGACCTGGTGCTGCAAACGCACAGGGTGGGGACCGAGAAGACCACCTGCAGCATCCCACCCCTCCCTCCACAGCGAGCAAGGGCCACTGAGGAGCATGGCAGCTCTCAGAATTCCAGCAGACTTTAATTGCAAAACGATTAATCAGTGCAGCCTGGACTTTGGTGGTCACAAAAAAGCGGGTTAGAGGGGCCGTGTGCCTGCGCCGCCCCTAGGTCACACCTTCCCTCTCCGCAGCCAGGACCACCTCTTTGTCATTCTGCTCCTCCCTCCCCAGTCCAGCCCAGCCCTGGGATGTGCCCCCCTCAGTCCCCATGCTCCAACCCCTGGGGATGTACTCCCGAAGTTTCCTCCAGCATCTGCTACCGCCTCCTCTTGCCTGCCCCCACCGCAACCCATCCTGCCGGCTCCCGAGCATTGGGTCCGGGCTCCAGCCTTTCCATAAGCTCCCTCCAAGGAGAAGCAGCGCACCACGACCCCTCCCCAGCAGACACTGCCCCCTTATCCAAAGCCAAGCACCCCACGTCCCTACCAAGCAGCACCTCCCAGAGCCCCCTAGCCCCACGGCGAGCCCAGGCAAGGCTGCCCCGTGCCTGGCCACTAAGCTGGAAAGAGGTCGCCACTGACCCGGCAGGGCACAGAGGGGAGCCCCCCCCTGCCTCCAGTCCCCATGACGGCCACTCCTCTGGTCCCACAGCAAGCACCCTGTCCCCTTCCCCATCGCCCCCGTAACAGACCCTGCAGCCGCTCCAGAGCCCCCACGTCCCCGCAGTGACAGACCCCCGAGCCCCCACGTCCCGCTGCATGCCACCGGAGCACACAGTCCGTCCCGCCCGCCCCGTACCAGCGAGCCGGCGGCCGCACGCTCCGCCGCCGTACAATCAAGCCCCGCCCAGCTCCCGCCAACGCCAACGGGGCTGCGGGTGGAGCCGCTGCGTGTCGGCCCGGGGCGGCAGGAAGGGACCGGCCGCGCTCCGGGAAGCCGCACCCAGGGAAACCGCGCCTGGAATCTCCGTTCCGGCTCAGAACCTCCCCCCCCCCAGCCCTGCGCTGGCCTCGTAGGGGTCGGATGCGCCCGCAACGGAAGAAGGGCCAGCGGAGATTTGCTGCTGCTACCCAGAACCTCGCCCCACGGCCCTTCATGTGCCCAATGTAAATTCAGGGGATTGTGAAAGGAGGGAGCCAGGCACCCCTACAGCAGTCCGGGCTGCTCTGGGCCATGGTGGTAGCGTGTAAGCACCCTCTATTTCCCACCAGAGAAAAAGGAGAGGAAGCTACGTTCAAACAAACATCATCGAGAAACAGGACTATGCTGCCTCCAGTGTTGTAGCGAAAGAGTGGTTCTAAAAGATGCATCGTAATTTGTTACTTCCCTGCTTCCCAAGTTGCATGGATAGAGTGTGTTCTGGTCCCAGCTTTCAATAAGGGTAGGGTTCACAATTCACCCCACTTAAGCGCTGTAAAAGCTGTTCATGCTATTGAAATGGTTCAGCTGTACTTGCTGCTTGGTCAGCGCAAAGAGAAAGGGCATCACCAGAGAGCCACTTATCCCATTCTCCAACAGGCACCTGAGATGTGCTCTGATGGCACCTGCTCTCAGGAACTGACCTGGTCCTCTAACATTTGGAGAGATAAAAGGCATTAGCGCTCCTTTTTAGATATACAACAGCTGTTTCTACTGCTCTTTTCTGGAGTTCCAGCAAATTGCACCAAACCAATGAGGAGTTACAGCAGGGAGGAGTTTAGTAGTCATGAGGTATGCAGGCTGGTGACCTGACCTGATGTCCCAAATACCTTGTCTCCCTATCAGTTAATACCATCTCATGTGACACAGCTGGGATTCACAGCCCAATTGTTATGGGAGTCGCAGGAACAAATCTGGATAACCAGAATAAGAGGTCAGCTTTATGGGTTAATTTGCAGAGAATCCTCAGAAAATGCTCATCTGAGAAGCACAGACAAATCATCCAGGCTAGTGCATCTTGTAGAGTGGAAGAAGAAATAGTGGAAATGGTCAACCCAAGGAGAGGAAATACTAAATACATAGATTTTATTATCTTGCATTTCTTATAAATATTTAATCCATTTCAGAAAATTAACAAACATAAAAGCAACAGAACCCTTTTGGGATGAAAGCTGAGTTTGCCTAAAACCAACGGCTACTGGCAATACAGTTCTAGGACAAACCCAACACACTATATAAAATTGAAGGGTTATTTAAATAAAGGACATAATAATACTGGGCTTAAAGTAATATTGATATCCACAAGGAAGAAGGAATGTTGTAGTGTGTAGAACAGGCGTGAGGAATGCTTTGTAGAGCTGTTATTTTGTTATGCTTTTGTGCACTTGAACAAAAAATACCCTAAGGCATTCTCCCCCACCTCTGTCCTTCTGTGCAACATTTACCATCTTCAGTAGTAGAAGCAGCCAAATGCAGCTACTACACAAAACAGGCTGTCCTGGGGAAAACAGAAAGGCTCTGCATTAGTGCAGGCAAGCTCTTTGCTAGCCTAGCTGCAAAAGGCTGAGCTAAAGCAACACTTAGACCAGAGCATAACCCTGTCCTGGGGTAGATGACATATTTCTGTCTCTTAATTAGTTCCTTACTCATCTCACTTATGGTGTAACTTAGCACAGTGTGTCTGAATGTCAGAAGTGCCTCAGTTCATTCCCTCCACACACCTGCAGGTGTCTAGGTGTCAGTTTAAAATAGTAAGAAAAAAATACTAATGAATACTAATGAAATAAAACCTTGGCTTTTGCTCAGTCCTGAGTTCCAGCCATACTACACAACAGCAGTTCAGCAAACCATGCAAGAAAATACTTTCTCGCCATTGATTTCTCTCCCCAACTGTAAAATGGTGTGACCATAATGACTTTCGCATAGCAGTATATGACCTACTCAAGAAATAAGTTCTATGTTGGATATGATATCTAAGTAAGGTTTGTGAATGAGGATGTAAATCATAGTGTTTCAATAGTCTTGGTTCCTTCCTTCTAGTGGCTGTTTTTTTCTGCACTATATTTAAGGTTGCTCTACCTCTCACACAAAAGCAAGTAGCTTTACACTTTCCCATGGTAAACCAGTTGATACTTACATTCATGAACACATCGTGAGCACAGCTGTCATTGTCAGCATCCCAGAAACATCGCGCAGCCATGCTAGACCAAGGACACAGAGTTGAGCCATCACCCACAAGGTTCACATATAAGGACCTTAGTGATCAAACTGAGATTCTTTTAAAGATAAAGGAAATGGGAAGAATTCTCCTGAATCCTAAGCCGAGATCCCCACTGCTAAATTCCACCCATGCCGTAACCGCTTCTGTATGTGGATCAAGCTCCACCTTGAAACTCCTCAGCTATCAACCCTGCCACCTCCACTGTGCAGCAGGGTTTGAAACCTCATTGCTATGGTGCTTAAGAATCTTTGACTTCTGGCCTGTGCATATCAATGGCCAATATAGCTTATTTGTTCTTGTCCTTCACCTCCTGTACCCTCATAGTACATACCCCCAACTTATTTATAGGAGCTATCGTATTCCTTGGCAGACGTTGTGTTACTAGACCATGAGCTAAGCTCCTCTAGTGCTCACGCATCTATACTCTATTCCATGACCATCCTGATGGCCTTTTTCTACACCTGCTTCAGTCCAAGCCTTACCTTGAAGACAAGCAACCAGACCGTAACAGGATATTACAAATGAGACCTCAGTGCTGCCTTGTCTAGGATCATTGACACTCCCCTTTCCCTGCTGCAAATGCCCACCTCCCTGCTTGCCCCAGTCAGTCTCAGCTGACAGGGTCAATGTTTGTGGCACAGCATGTTGTTCCTAGTCCCTAGACATATAACTCATTGTTAGAAGACTATTGAATTTAATCTTCCCCCCC
>NDXB01015565.1:0-56523 GCA_002631895.1 Agapornis roseicollis | reverse complement strand
AACCCATTGTTAGAAGACTATTGAATTTTATCTTCCCCCCCCCCCCCTTTAATCTATTTAGTTTTTTCGTATTATCATAGCTCTCAGGGTTACTCTGCTTTTTATTCAGTCTGATATTCCACTCTGCCTCTGGAATACCCTGGTTTCCCAGTATTTTGCATTAAGGATGTTAGCAGTCATGCTTCAGACTTGCCTCCTGTCTATTGCAAACCAGAAAATTTCCCCAATTGCTCTATTAGCCCATGTTGCTGGGTTTTACCTTTCAAATCAGATCATTTCATTGAACCATTCAGTGCTTCTGAAGCAGTCTACCTGCAAACAAACACTCCTAACAAAAGCCTGAGAAGCAGGTATAGATATTCCTTCCTGATCTCCAGAACACTGAGGCAGCAGATCTGATTACAGCTCTGCTGCACTTACCTTCTGCTGCTGGAGCACCGGCCACAATAATAAAGATAAACCCAGTAGATAAAGCACATAAACCTTGAAGGCTGTTCTCTTTTGTTTTCTCCCTACTCACTAGTAATGGAAAACTACAGCCCACTACTGCAGCCAAAGAGGAATTCTTTTGTGCAGCTGCAGTTATCGGGAGCTAAACTAGAACTTTGTCCAGGCTTGGTTCCCATTACAGTATTGTACAGGGATTACAGAAATGTAAACTTCTTAAAATCCTACCTAGGGGGGATTAAATGCAAAGCAAGAATTTATGGAAATCTGGCTTCAGACAGAAGCGAGTTACCATGGCTCTTGTGCTCCAGCCAGAACTTGAGAATGGACTGTGTGTGTGCTCTAGTTCATAGTGAATACAATTTAAAATGCCTTTCTGCAACACTCATCACGAATGCTTTTCAGCATTTCTGCCTGCTAAGAACCCCTGTACAGCCAATTATCATGAGGTAACTCAAGCAGGCACAATCCAAGCTCTCACTTGCCACTTAAAGAGAAAAGAAAGTGCTTTACACTTTATCATCTGCAGGGAGAACTTTGTACCTAGGAAATTTGGAAACAGCTTCCAAAGAAGAAAAAAAAGCAAGCAACCAACCAACAAAAATACCTCCAACCCAAACCCAACAACACCCAAACCTGACAAAATTTATACAAATGCAATTAGAAGACTCAAAACTTACTTCACTCCTTCTCCTCTCTGCTCTCCAATCACGACCTGCACCACCATTTTGTACCTGTCAAATCCTACCTCTGTAGAGAAAGAAAAAATCATAGTGAGAGCAACTACCTGTTTAAAATAGGAGCCCAAAACAGGGCCCACAAAGCTAAGAAGCATCTTGTACAAGCCTATACATTGGCAAAGTGGACAGACTACCTTGCAGCTTCATTGTCCTAGGTATAGAGTACCATGATTTTATTGGAGTTAAAGGGTGAACAGGGTATTAAGCATCCATCAGAAGATGCATCTAAGGCAGAAGACACCCCTGAAGAGCCACACTTGTCAGTGTTCTACCTTAACAACTTTCAGGAACTGGACACATAAAAAGAATGGTGGACAAAATCCAATTTGAAGAAAGTTGGCTTATTTTAAAACTGTTCTTATGCAAAAGCATTGTAGAGATTCTTCTGTCACATAGGTGTTTCCCTTACTTCTCACCTGGGATAAAAGGCCACATAAAAGCATACACCCACATGGGTGTATGTTATGTGTCTGCAAAGATATGCAGCTGTTTTACAATAGTAAAGAAATACTTTTGGGGCAGAGGACAGATCCAGTCAGGCCATGGCAATGTTCCAGAAGCCAAATGAGAAGAAGCATGTTTAAAATAAAATACAGATCCTAATGTCTGTCTTCAACAAATCAGTGTCCTGGGAAGATTCTGGTGCACTCTTTCCACTGGAGGACTGAACACCACATGCTGGGTTTGGTAACATCCACCTGGCCAATGCTCATCAGAAATGCCAGCTAATGCACTGGGCCAGTCTCACTTCAGGCTACTGCAACTGTGTTTGCAGATTCCTGAAGCCAAGCCCTGTGCATATTAGCTCGGCATCAACTTGTGCTGGGACTACAGCTGCTGCTGGCTTTCAACAGATGTGTAACTGGGAGAAGTGTAAATTCGGGGGTCCTGCCGAGAGTGACAGTAGCTCTGTGCCACCGTGTCAGGCCAGCCCAGCAGATGGAGCACCAGCCTGTTCCCAGGAAGAAGACCAAAAAAAGCGTGACTGGGCCAACACAAGTTTATGGACTTATTCTGGCAACAAACACAGGAAACGCCTGATGGAGCCTGAAGTTTAATTTTTGAGCTCAAAAATGGTGGAGGGCATCCTGCACAGCACCACCACAACCCTTCCCAGTGCTGTAAGGCTGTAATCACACCCCTCCTTGGAGAATGTTTCTCATTCTCTCCTCCTTTGCTGCTCCCATTGAGCCTTGTTTTGATCTCCCTGCTATTCCACTCTGATGCAACTCTGATCTAACTTGCAGCAGGAAAATAGCAAGAATGGTTCTGTTTATTGAAGCAAGAAGCAATGAAGCATCACTTCTTCCTTCTCTCTAATGCAGATTCTTTCCTGCTCTGAGGCTGACATCCCACAACAGGCAGTCTATATGAAAACAAATCTTGACTACTTGAATTAGGCTTCTAGTTCTGCAGGCAACGAACATATGTAAATATAATAGATTGTTTCATAACAGTAGCCTTGAGTTAGTCAGCAGGGAAGGAATAGGTTTCAAGAGTAAAGGAAGGTTCTGTTAAAAGGGAGAGGACACAGGAGGAAAGAAACAAACCTCCTTACCTTTCAGTCTATCTTTTATTGTCTCTGATAAAGACATTGTAAGCTGAGGCATGTCGTTTGGAATGTACTTTACATTGGCCAGTTTCTCCTTCAGTATTGCACGGATGCATTCCTTTACTGTGGATGATTTAAATCTATCAGGGCAATAGAACAGCAACAGAAAACCCAGAAAGTTCACACTAAGTGTAGAAATACATTTAATTTTCACATATTAAAGAAAAATGAGAAACCAAAAACCACGGGGGAAAAAAGCCCAGCTGAGATGGAGATACTTAACCAGCCCTGCCACAAGCTCAACACACACAAACATAGGTGTGAAACTAGCCCCTCCAGCAGCATCCCCTGCCTGTGCTCCCCTCTTCACACACCCCTCCCTTTGTCTGGTGTCAAAGTTAGCCTGGGTCCCCATAGCCCCTGGGCTTCCCCATTCCTTTCACCCAGCGCACACAGCCCCATACCAGCCCCCGAGGCCCAGGGACACCCTTCCCGACAGCCCCACCGCAGCTCCCATCTCCCCTGCGCCTCTACCCAAAGCTTCTCGGGCGTCTCTCCGTTCCCGGCGCACCCTCGGCTCACCGGTGCTGGAGGCTGGCCCGCAGGCTGTACGTGTTCCCGGACCCATCGTCCAAGCCCAAAGCGTCCATGGCCGCGGTGCCCCGCGGGCCTCCCCGGCGTTGGTTACTGTGGCAACCGCAGCACTTCCGCCTCCCGCGCGTCACGCAGCACGTCACGGCGCTCGGCGCGGTGGAGCTCGCACGTGTCCGCGGGGCCTAGGAGGGATGGGCGCCCGGAGGCGTGAGCGTGGCGGGAGGTCACAGCGGGAGAGGCGGCGGCGAAGGTGGCCGCGTATCGCTGGGTGCCTCCGCGCTGCCTTCCTGCCGCCAAAACGGCTGCGGCTGCAGCCCGTACCTGCTGCCTCGCCCAGGCTTCGGTGGGCGGCGGTGGCCGTGAGCCTGGCGCTGAGCGCTCCGGGGGGCGGCAGGACAGGGGCCCCGTACCCAGAGATGTAGAGGGGCTGCGGCGGTGTCCCGACCTAGGGGGCCTTGCTGGGGGAGTCCTGGTGCTGCAGGGGCAGTGGGTGCTGGCTTAGGAGGGTGCCGCCTGAAGTTGTTGCTGTTAAGAAGCCTGTTCCCCAATTCCTGCCTGTGTGTTGCTGCTGCATCCAGTGCTCCCCTCCTGTCTCTGATCCATACTTCCAAACCATCAGTACAGAGACACCAGGCTTGCTTCTTTCTTCCAGGAACTTATTAAATCTTCCAGAAAGGCTTAAAAGTGTCACTCCCCAATAGCCCCCCCATCCAGTCACATCCTTGTGTCCTTTTCCTTGCCCACAGCTGCTGACTGTGCCAAGGAAGGCTGTTGAGCAGTGGCCACCTCATGAGAAGCTGACTGACATCCTTCTTCCTTTGCTGTTTATCTTGGTGCAGCAATCTGTGATGATTCTTCCTTCTTGCAGTGGGTGATGCTGCTACGAAAGATCTCCGAGTGCGTCACCCAGCTTCACATGGAAACAATGTGAAGGTGTAGCTGGTGCTAGTGTGCTAGTGTGCTCATGTGGAGCACCAGCATGTGTGGCAGGGCTGGGGGCACTGAGCCTCTGCGGGCAGAGTGCTGCCTGGCCTTACCACTTGGGAAGTAGGAGGTTTTGAGTTTTGCTTGGGATGCACAGAAGCCTCTCAACTTGTGGTAGGTACTGCCCCAACCTGCTGTGAGTGCAGGTGCGTTGCTGGGACCCTGAGCAGCAGCAGCATCTCCTGATTTCCCAGGCTTTATCAGCACCATTTGCTAGAGATGGTCCATGGGAGCCCTTCGTACCCTTAGTGGCTTGGCATGAGCTCTGCCCGCCAGCAGAACAGGAACAGTACCCTGATACCATGCCAAAAGTGGTGGTGGCCCCAAGCCATACCTGTGTGGCACCCTTGCATTGCAGTCACCATCACCCTGCCCAGGCCCTGCAGATTTCCACTTTTTAAAGGAACAGTTCTGTGTCTCTGCTCCATTCCTCTGCTTACTTGCTGCTTACTCACCACCCCAGGGCTGCTGCCTTTCTCCTCAACGTCAGCTGCTGGTGCTCATGCAAATTGTTTGCATGGGCCTTCCTAATTTCTGAGAAGTATCTGAAAGACCTCACCGCTCTCCTTGTTTATTTGCAAACACTATTAACCGTTTCCTCTTCCTGCCCCAGCCTGCTCCTCTCCTGCCTGGGTCAGACCAACAGATATGAATTCAGTTAAACCAACCGGGGAGGGTTTTCTGGGACCTGTGGGTCTCTCTTCTTCAGCCTCTTTTGATGGTAGATTGTGTTCCCCATCTCATTTGGGAAGCTTTGCTTTCCCTGAGCTTTGAGGACATTCAGCTCTGGCCTTCAGCTGGCTCCGTCCCAGTTGTTCAATCATTGCTTGCTTTTTCATCTTCCAAATTTTTAGTGCATGTTATATACCCCAGATACTTTAAAGCCATTTTGGGATTGACCCTTGATCCTTTGAGGTGACTCTGTGCCCCAACAGCAAGGGCTGCAGGAGACCAGGGTCTTGTCCAGGTCTCAACCGTGTCGGTGGGACTCTTGCCAACATATTGGGCAAACTTCTTGTTGGGGGAAAAAGGACTTTGTGCATCAGAAATGTGGTGTGAGGTACTCACTGAAGTTCCTGTCTCTTAGTTTCCAAGAACAAACTGTTTTCTCCTTCTTCTTCTTCCTCTCCCATCCCTTCACTGTAGAAGAAGAGGAGTTTGAACTTGGTCAGGGTATGCTGAGTGGCCTTAATTCTTTGGGGAATTAACTTTGAGCCAGACTGTAATTTTAGCTCTATGGTTAACTAACTTCAAGCAAGAAAAGTGAAGCAAAAGAAATGGAACAAAAGGGGACAAAAATATGAAGTAGAGAAGGAACTGAGAAGTTTGAGAGGTCAAAAGGATGGTGTCGAAAAAGCAGACTAATCAATTCTAATTTTAGATTATACGCACGGACAGCAGCAACTAACCAATTCTACTGTAGCTTTATGTGCGTGGATATGATCATAACCAGATATAAACCATGTAATATAAAGTAAAAAAGTCTTTGACCAGCAATTGGAGTCTGTATCTTAAATCCCCTCACTTCCTGGTGGGAGCAGGCTGCCAAGAGGCACCCCATGGCTGCTCAGACCCTGCCTAGCTGCCCAGTGCCACATGTTCCTCCAGCACCACACTGCCATGGGCACTTCATGTGAGCACCCATGGATGCCTGTGAGCCCAAGACCACCCTTTTACTTGTGAGCCAGGCTGGAGCTGAGGGTGTCCCCTTTGGTCCCTGCCTGCTCCGTCCGTGGGAGCTTTCCCCCAGAAGTGCCTGTCCCCTCTGCTTGGCAGTCGTGTGCCGATGTGGGAGCACATGGGAGGGGAAGAGGCCAGGATTGGCTCAGCTGATCCCTGCCTTCGTGGGGAGGAAGCTGGGGGTGGGAGGCAGATGGGTTTCCCTCTTCAGCAGAGAAGGGCATGTTTCATTTCCACCCCAGCTCCTGCTGTGCACGTCAGAGAACAAGCCGCTGCTGTGGGAAAGGAAGCACAGAGAAGAGCTGGGGTGGCACAGCACATCTGCTGGGGCAGAGGACTAACTGGCTCGCCATGGCTCTGGTTACCTCGAAGACGACATGGGGCAGCATGGAGGTGGCCCTGACCAGTCTCTGCACTGTCCTGCTCTGCTGTGGCCCTGCGCTGGCTGGCTGCTGCCGGGGTAGGTATTGGAGCATGGTGTGGTTGCGACATGGCCTGTGTCATTCACAGCCAGTGGAAAATGTCTATGGGCTGGGAGCTTTGTAGTTAAAAATAGCTCTGGCATCAAGGAGGCAGGAAAACCAAAGCTTTTGGGTACGTGTGGCTGAAGCAAGTGGAATGGGGATGCTTGGTGTAGAAACAGGGTTAAAAGATGGAGAAAGGAACAGAGTGCCAGCCCATGATGCCAGCACTGGAGATGTACTATGGGCACAATTGGCTGTGCCTGGGGTTTGATGTTGAGCCTCTGGGTTTGCCAGTGCCATGCCAGGTCTGGGGTTTTCTGCTCTGGGTCTCACAGTTTCAGGCTGCGACTTCACACTGAGGGAGCCAGGGTCCTGCATGTACTTTTGCTCAGGGTGAAGTCGGGGAAAGGGAGCCAGAGGGGAAGGAGTGAGTCTGGGCAGACAGAGCAAGAGCATGGTTTCACCAAACCCTGTCCCCACTTCCTCCCAGTCCATTTCTTTCTATGGTCACTTTGGGTGTTTTCTGACCCAAGGGTGAGTGCAGGTCTGGGTGTCTGTTACCTTTGATGCTGAGAGGATGCAGGGAAACATGTGAATCCAACCTCTGCTTTCAGAAGTCCTCTAAGTGCTTCACTGGTTGCTGGCAACAGCACTCGTTAGAAACAAAAGACCCAAGCCTGCAGAATATTTTCTGTTAAACACAAGAAACCCAACACACTGCTACATCTCAGTGTGAGCACCTACCTATCAGTGGCTGTTTCTGAAAAAAGAAGATAAACTTCTTAACGGCAAGAACTTTTCAAACCACTGGCAGTTTGAATTGCTTGGTCAGATAACCCATGTGAAAAATGCTCCTTGCTTTTTATTGTTCCCAATCAAAGTTAATGCAGCAGCTGCCTAATCGTGCTGGATGGAGATGGATGAGCTGGGATGTTGTAAGCCTGGCCTGTGTTAGCAGCATCCCCGCTGCCTGCGTGGAATAAACTCACTGGGTTCACAGGACTCCCTGGTGTGGTTGGCTGGCTGCTGCTGTACATGGCAGGAGCTGGAAAGAGATGGTTACTGTAAGCTCCAGGTTCCTCTGCCCTTTCAGATGGTCTCAGGCTGGAGATGACAAATACAGTGCCCTGGTCAGCACCTGCCCATGCTGTGTCCCAGCACAGAGAAGTGGGCAGACCTGGAGCACCCCACAGGCAGCTGGGCATGCCATAGTCTGCACTGCAGGGTACAGTCCCAGTCCAGGACTGAGTCCTGGCAGTCCCTCTGCTCACTTTCAGAGGCAGCATCAGCTGGGGGAAGGATGACTCAGACATTAACACACAGTATAGATTTAAAAATAATACAACACCCTAAGTCTGTTTTCCTTGGTATGGGGAACCCTGATTTGAGGTTAATTTTAGGTACCCCAGAGCACAGTTTGCTCTGCTGAAACCAATTCTCAGTGTAGTTACTACCCAAGGATCCCCTTTCAGCTGGCAGGCACAGACTTGGGAGGGGAGAGACAAGGGCGAATGTCCCTGAGATGCAGAATGATGCCGTGGACTGGCCTTGCATCCCTGGTTCCCAGCAGGGAGTACAGCTGTTTCTGAGACCTGTGCCTGCTGTAACCATGTCTGTGCCTTGTTTCCTCTCTTCCAATCAGTGACCTTCTTCCCAGCAATGTTAACTCTCCCTGCAGGTGGCTCAGCCACCTTCTTCTGCAATATCTCCATGGAGAAAGAGTCCAGCTCGGAGTACAGCCTCAATTGGTACAAGGAGACCAACCACAGTCAAGCCCAAAAAATCGCTGAGATCAGCCCCCAGATCAGCCAGATCAACGGCCAGGTGAAGACAGAGAAGTACCTGCTCACCAACCACACTCCTGCCTTCAAGTTTGAGATCCTGAACCTCCACCAGAACGACTCAGGCTCCTACTTCTGTGGTCTGATCACCTTCTTTAAACACAATAATGTCATGGAGAGCAACAGATCCCAGCTGGTTGTTACAGGTCAGCCTGGGGACTGAGCTGATGGGGACACATGGTACTCTCAAGCATGCTATAGCCCCAGGGCATAAGGCACCCTGCTGGGGGAGGACCTGCTGTGGATCAGGGAAGCACAGCTCTGTCCTTTCCCCTTGCCTTTGCATGCAGGGTTGAGGCCCAGAGAAGCAGGCTGTCCTCCCATATCCACACTGTGGCTGGATCTTGTCCTGAGGCCAGAGAGCTCCGTCCCATTAGGGTGGTTCTGCTTGTGATGTTGTAGAGAGGAGCAAGTCCTGACTCATGAATGGTGACAGGAGACCAGCATAGGGAGATACTTTCACTCACATATGGAGGCAGGAGACAAGTGTAGGGGGCTGCCTTCACCCTGAACAGCCCCTCTGGGGATAGGGATTGTGTTTGGGATGGTGACCAGACCTCAGACCCCTCAAACAGGCAGTGTTGGTGTAGATGGTGTTGTTGCAAAACCATGCCCTGGGAGGGTGTCGTAGCCCCATGGCATGAGAGATTGAGATCTTGCAGCAAGATCTGCCGTACTCATCTGGCAATGTGGGGGCTTTGTAGGGCTGAAGGTGACCTTTTATAAAAATTGCAAACACTGCAGAAGTCACTGTCTTTCACAACATCTCTTCCCAACATGAGCTGATGCTGTGCTGGCCCGAGAACATGGTAGTGGTGGGGAGGCTTGTGGAAGCTGTGACCTCCATGGGCTCTGCCTGGCAGGGAGTCATGCTGCAGGACTGCCTGTGGGTGCAGCACAGTGCCCTGGGCCCCTGCACCCCAGCTCTCAGCGGTGTGGGATCATCATCACCTGTAACAGGAAGGAACAGGACATGGCCAAAACATCCCCTATGTCAGCCCAAAGTCAGGGCCCCTGGAGGGATGGCAGGGCTGTAGCAGCCTGCCCCGGACCAAGCCCTTTCATGGACAGCCCCCATGTTCCCTGGTTGCCTTTCACAAGGACTATAGAGCCCATTTTATACTCCTGACTTGCTGTCTTTTTCCCACTTTTCTGGATGGCTATTGCAGCAGCCCTGGAGGAGATGAATGCTACTGATGAGCCTGAGACAGACGAAAGCAACCCCTCAGACTATATCAAGGCCATGCTCCTGGGGATCCTGTTGCTGGTTGGGGCAGTTGTGCTGCTGATCTTCGGCTACCTCACCATCACATACAGGAGAGGAGGTATGATCCCCCACAGAGGCCATGCCAAGGGGCTGGGTTCTGCCAGGGGACCTGATGGGTGATGCTAATCCAGAAAGCCCAGCTGGGACCTTGGGGCAGTCAGATGCCTGCAACTTGCTCGGTACATGAGCTGGTTCAGTGTGCTAAACTAAGCTCTAGCATGCCCCCATGGGACAGGTACCTCCATGCCTAGAGGAGAAGGGTGCTCTTGGGCCTCACTTGCCCTTCATAGAGACCCCAGACCACATGGTATGGCTCTGTGCTACTCATTAGTGTGGTGTGTTAATGCTGTAGGAATCCCTTCCATACACCTTGTATAGGCACCTTGGCACTTTCCTCACCTCTCTGCTGTGGGCACATGTGGGGCTTTCTCAGAGGTGACCCCCAAAGAATCACACCCCACTAATCCTAATTAAACCCTGGGGTGGTATCACACTTGTCTTTGTAAAGCTCAGTGTGTTAGACCTCAAGGGGAAAAGGAGGAAGTGTAGTGCAGTGATTGTGGTGTCCAGTGCTCTTGCAGGATATGGACACTGCATCAGCCCCAGATGCTCATACTGTCTTGGCATGCAAGCATCTTCTAACCAAATGTGTTACTTTGCAGATGTACAGAAACCACAAAGTGAAAACACGCCAGCGGTGAGTTTTCTGTCTCAGATGCCCTGCCATGCTTCAGGGGAGCATCGTGGTATCGCTGTGGTGCAGGGCCTCCCTTTATCAGCCTTTTACAGGCTATTCGCTTCTTCTGTCTTCTCTGATGCTGCTTGATCTTTTCTGCACAGCTACAATTGCTTTTCTGCACCTGCAGCACAGCCCATCACAAAATTAAAGTAACTGGGATAGGATGGGACCTCTCTAGTTCAACCTTTGCTTGAAGTGGGCTTATCTTTAACAGTAGATTGTGTTGCTGTAGAAAATGGGAGGAAATGTGCACTGCTCCCTCCCTTTCCCCAATATAATAAGCTAAAATTTATTTTGCTGCAGCTAGTGTCTGTCTCCTCTCTTTCTTTTGCCAGGCACCTCCAGGAGGAGTCTTTCTCCATCTTCTCTGCATCCCTATTAGGTAGCTGAAGGCAGCGAGTAGGTCCCCTTTTCTCCCTGTCTCTCTGAGCCCAGCAAACTCAGCCCTGTGCTCTTCTCATGCACCCCATGCCAGCTCAGACAGGTGGGAAAAGGGCTCCTAGCACCACCCTGCCTTCTATGACTGGGTAACCAGGGATCCCAACCTGCCTGCAAAGGCAGAGAGCTGAGATCACATGGCTTCAGCAGTGACCCCAAGGCTCACAGTCTGGTTTGTCTTGGCAAATGCTATCCCAGGTCTGTGTGTCTTTCTGCTTTGTATTGCTTTTGCCCTTGCCCTCCTGGAATGCTTCAGAGCTGGTTTTGGCACTTGCTGTAAAAAGAGGGTTTGTGCTGGTGATGGCAGGTACCTCTGGATGATGAATGACCCTAATGGAATTTCCTTGCAGAAAGAAGAGAAGCCTCCTGTGGTGTCTGTGTCCACTGTGGACTATGGCGTGCTGGAGTTTCAGTGTGACCAGCACATCCAGGTCCCCCCCGAGACCTCACCAGTTGAACAGACTGAATACGCTACCATCATCTTCCCAGAGGAGAAACCTGTCACACCAGAGCGGGGAAAGAAACACCCAGATGAGAGGATGTGGCAGCTGCAGTTCCAGCCCTGCTGAGGGCTGGGGACCCTCCTTGCTTGAGGGGTGCAGGCAGGAACAGGCTGCCCTGGCCCCTCACTTCCACCACAGGTTGTAGATGGGAAAAGTCCAGTGTGCCAGGACTGGAGCAAAAGGTGCTGCTGCTGGACTTGACATTGGACAGTCCTGGCTTTGGTGGGACCATGGCCATGGGGTGAGTGCCAGGAGACAATGAAGATCCCTGCAGGGCTTCCCATGCTGCCTCTTCACACAGGGCAGGGAGGAAGGGCTGTGGCAGAGCAGCGATGCCAACAGATCTGTCCCATAGGTGAGGCAGACCATGCCTCAATTTTCTGCCTCCACCTGGGGTTCTCTGGAGTCCCTCACCCAGGTCTGACCCAAGCATGACTGTGAGAGGAAATGCTGGAGGCCAAAGTGGGAGTGGATCCTGGGAGATGCTGCTGAGGAGCCTGGGGATGGGGGATTCTTCTTGCTCGGGGCAGACACTGCCTTGTGTACAGCTATTTAAAGAAGCCTCTGGGAAGAGGGCAGCTGGCTCTCCTCCTGCCTCCAGGCACTTCCCTCCTCTCAAGGGGGGAAAAATATCACCTTGTCCCTCCCCCCAGTAGTGGGAGGTGGATTTGGCTCAGGGGGTGAATAAAGGGTTTCATGCAGGGGGAGTCTGTTGCCTTGTGATGGCAGGTGTGTGGGCAGCTGAATAACATCTCTTGGCAGCGTGCGGGCAAGAGCCGGGAGGCGGCAGCATCTGTTGTGGTTCCTGGGCATCTCCATGCCATACACAAGCTGATCTTCTATGAAGCTGCTCTTTATAATGCTGAGAGGCTGCCACTCTTTTTCTTCTTGCTGCTGTATGAGCTGCTTACTGGGGTGCAGCTGCAAACCATGTCCCCCCCTTACCAGGCTCATTTCTGGGCACTTGCACAGCTCATTGGGGATGAGCATCCCTTGTGGTGGCCACAGGTCTGGCTGTCGTAAGCCAGGGCAAAGCTTACAGCATGGTGCTCTGTGCAGTTTTCTGGCTCCAAACTTCTATTATCCCTCTTGAAAGCAATGCTGGGGCTGTGCTGCCTGCCAGAAACAGAACAGAAAGAAGTGACACCACTTGAGAGTGGAGGAACCCTGGTAAGAAGTGGGTTTGGAGGCAGTAGAGACCTGCTGCAAGACCACAGAACGGTCACTAGCATCTCACATTTTAGCAGCACTGTCAATAGATTTTATTTCCTCTTATCCTCCATAAAACCAGTACAGCCTTGTGGGTGCCAGCCTAAGTGCTGGGGGAAGCGGTGAGGCATGACAGGCACTGCAGTGTGTTCCCTGTGGGGGGACTGGAAAGTCCTCAAGAAACCTCCAGAGGGGACTGGACAGGATGAACATCCATGTAGGATGGCTTTCACCCTTCCTCAGGGCAAGACAGTGGTTACAGTGGCCCCCCTTGGTCACCAGTGCCACTGAAGGCCCCCAGTAGCTACCACAGGCAGTAACTCCCACATCATTCGTTCACACCAACACATAGCTCAGCCTGTCAGGGCTTTTCTACAAGCATCAGCCCCACTCCTTGCCCTGATGGCTCTGGCAGAGACCTGCAGCCGGCTGGGCTCAGCTCCCCCAGAAACCCAAGGCAGGAGGCAGCTGCAGCGGGCAAGAAGCAGGAGCTCAGTCAGCAGTTTTGTTTTTGGCTTCCCCATCAGAGATGACACCAGCTAGAGGGTGGGTCCTGCTTCATATTTTCCATCCCGCCTGTCGGGCAGCAGAGGTGCCGGGTCTGCAGCCTGTCCTGCTCCCTCTGGCTGTGGGACCTGGAGGAGGCTCTTTTACCTCTCACCTTACTGAGAAGTCCCCAGGTCTGGCTTTACTGGTTCCATCATTTCACATCCCTCCTTCCCCTGCCCCTGCCCCTCACTCCATGTCAGAGCCCTTCTTTTGCTTACCACTGCACCCATACCAGTTGGCTGCCCACTATTTGTGCCAATTGGAAGGTTTATATGCCACTTCTCTCCACGACAAATTAAGCAGAGACCCAAACTCATTTACATTTAGGATGCTAATATTTGTGTAAAGTTTTCTGAGGGAGCTGAACTGACACCCTGAAGTCACAGAGTCTTAGAATTGTTTGGGCTGGAAAAGACCTCAAGACCATCCAGTTCCAACATCCCTGCCATGAGCAGAGACACCTTCCACTAGACCAGGTTGCTCCAAGCCCTGTCCATACTGGCCTTGAATGCTGCCAGGGATGGAGCAGCTACAGCTTCTCCAGGCAACTTGTACCAGGGCCTCACCACCCTCACTGTCCTTTGGCTTTCTGTGCCTGCACCAGTAAAAGGCTGAGCTTAGATGGGCCTGGTATGGCTTTGAGGTACATCCAGCTGCTTTTCTGGCTGTGGAGGGGCATGGGTGGCAGGGTTTCAATGGTCTTTGCTTTAGGCTGTGGAGAGGAGGTTTGCTGCAGAGCAGATAGGCAGACCCTACCATCTGGCTGTTTTGTTTGACCTCGCTCCCTGCAGCACTGCAGCTGCAAGATCTCAGGGAGCTGATCACTGTCAGCATCTGCAGGAAGCTGGATGTGTGACTTCAGCATGCATAAACTACTATACCTAAGTAGCAGATGCTGAAAGCCAGCTTAATTCCTTATATACCCCAGCCTTGATTAAAGATGATTGGGAACAACATGCGAGCAAGCATCCCTTAAAGAAACTTGAGCCCAAAATCCAGGTCTCAAGAAAACTGATGAGCTGCTTGCAGCAGTGTTTTCAAGGAAAGCTATGCCATGGGGCAGCAAAAGCACCATTCCTACAAAATGAGACATTGCAGATGCTGGGGTTGTGGGGAGAAGGGGTGGGCAGGTTATGTGGCAGTAAGGTCACTTACAAGTAAGCACTCTTCTGGTCACTGGGAGGTCTCAGCTGTGTTTCAGCTTCAGAGAGGTTGGGCTGGAGATACTGCAGTATTTGGCCCCTGGGTTAATGGCATGATCGGTGGGCTACTGGACAGGCTGCCTGGACCCCTAACCATGGCAGCTTGCACAGCTCTGGTGTGTCCACAAGGGTCCAGGCCCACTGCATCTCCTCTGTCCTGTCTCAGTAAGAACCTTGCCCTGTCGCCAAGCCTGCTGCAGGCTTGCAGAACATTTACATTTCCTCCTGCCACCCTCATTTTGCTTTCTTTAGTTTTGCTTTGAATCAGCTCCAGGGTTTCTCCTTCTCTCACTTCTTTTTGGTAGGATATGCTGCTTCCTTTGGTGGGATGTGGTGCTCCCTTCAGTGGGATGTGCTGCTCCCTTTGGTGGGATGTGCTGGTGCCAGCAGGCCAGATTCTGGTTGTGGGGGATTTGACGGGCTGGGAAGAAACCATTGTGAGGCTTGAGAGGCCATGTGGGGTAATACCTGCCCACATCTTCACATCTACCTCCTTCCTTAAATCTCTCCCCATTCCCCAGCATCCCTCTCCACCTCAGAAAGTCCGGGGCAATGGGACAATGACTCCTCTCTACAGTTCAGCTTGGGCATATCCCTATTTCTAAAGGACCTGATCTCCCTTGCCTCAAATCCAGCCTGAGAAAAATGGAACCCACTTGTCCAAGGGCTTGACTATGAAGACAGTTCAGCCTGGAAGGGAACCTACAGCCATAGTTTGTCCCTAGAGGCAGTGGGTTTCACCGCAATGGGGTGACCACCATTCACCATCAACAGTGGCAACATTGGAGGGGGGACAGGAATGCAGGGAGCTGTCCCAGGAGGATACAGATGCCCAATTCACCATCTGCTTCAAAGAAGGGGAAAAAAGAGGACCTGAGAAACTCTAGATGAGTCAGCCTGCCTCGGTACCAAGAAAACCGCTGGAACAAATTAGTAAGGACACCAAGCGGTAAACACCGAGAGGGCAGCACTTGGGCTGAGAACATAGGTTGAGCAGGAACGTATTGTGTCAAACCAATCTCATTTTCTCTTCATTAGGGCTGAGTACTGCAGGGAAAGCAGGAGCGATGCTATCTCTGTGCTGCCTTACATGACATTCTCATAAGCAAATAGGGGAAATGGGAAATTCTATCATTGTGGGTAGATGGCTACTCAAGAAGCTGTAGCCCATGAGCAGTTACTAATAGTGTGTGGCAGCAGACACATCAAACAGGGGTTTTCTGGGAAACCATGGCTCAAATGAAGGCAACAGTCTATTGAGGGAGGGTGTAGGGGCCGTCTCGGAGGAGGGTTAGAAATCAAATTCGCCCTGATGATCTGGATAAAAGAGCAAAAATTCCCTGAAAGAATGACTGATGGGAAAGCATTGGGTGTGCTTAGTGCAGGGAGAGATGAGGGAGGTCTTCAGAACAGAAGAAAAGCCCTGGTAGGGAGCAAGCAATGAAAGGCAGAGAAGTGTTTAGAGTTGCGCCCTGCTGCTTGGAGGGCAGGAAGAGCTTTGGGAAACCTTCCTCCTCTCACACAGGCAGCACACCCGGGGGTGGGAGCTGCACTCAAAAATAATCTCAGGCAGTGCGAAAGCAGCAGGGAAATTACCCCCTGGACTGCATCTTGTGTTTGCCTTCTGCAGGCATCCTGCGGAGCAGACACAGCCAGCATGCTGGTATGGAAAGGTTCTGTCCCCAGCAGGGCCTGTCCAGCCCAGTGTCAGCGTGCTGAGGCCATGACATGGCTTGTCCCTAGTCCATGCCGGGCTGTGGGGGGACCGGCAAGAGCAGCTTTTGTTGCCAGGTGGGTGCCAGTAGGCGGCAAGGTGCTTGGGCAGCGCTGGGAGGTGTGTGTGAAGTGGAACAGGACGTAAAAGCACTTTCAGCTCCGTGGGTGGTTCTGGGAAAGTCCCTTTAGTAAAAGCAAATCAAAGGCTTTAATAGTGGGACCAGCACCAGGCTCTGTCACAGAGATGACTGCGAGGGCTTTGTACATCGTGAGTTGAGATCTGAGCTGTGTTGCCATGATGTAACAGGGGACTGGTTTCCATCACAGCCGGAATGGAGGCAGGGGCCTGTCCCCACTACAGGGATGCCATCAGATTCCTGTTGAGGAGTGTGCCTGAGTGGCAGCATATTGCCCTCTGGGGTGGGCAGTGTGGGGAGTGGTGCCTACACCATGGGGAGCATCCCTTCACCCTGTGGCAGCAGCTGGAAGGAAGAGCTGGGCTGAACCCATAGATTCCCTGGATGAAGTGATTGGTTTGCTTGGGTGAGTGTGAGTGCCAGGAGAGAGGCCTGCTCCTCCTCTTTGAGGTTTAGGTGTTCAACACGCGTGTGGCTGCCCTAGAAGTAAAGGGAAGATGTCAGAACCCTGAACTTTTTCCTGCATTCCACCTGCCCTGCCCAGGGTAAATCTCAACCCTTAGCACAGAGGGGTCCAAGGAGATGTGCAGATGCTGCAGTGTTTTCCCTTCCAGCATCAATAACCAGAGGCTCCCTGTGGTTGCTGGGACCTTTGTTCATTGCCTGCCTTCCTTTTGGGATCTGGAGGGTGAACCTGATGTGCTAGTGCCTCCTCAAGACTTCACAATCACTGTCACCTACTGCTGGCAGTCACCATGCCACTCTCATGTGGACACAGGTGCTGTCACATACATCCTCAGAGGTTTGTCCTGTGGCAGACTTTAGTATCCTACAGTCTTTGCTTTAAACCTTCCCTGCTTCTGGGAGCCTGAGTGCTGCTTTGAGCACTCAGCATGAGGGCCTGCTGTAACTTTTCATGGTGGCTTCATCCTTTGCAGCCACCCAGCACATTTTTACCAAGTTTGGGCATTTTCGTGAGTTTTGTGCCCTTTCTGTGCCCTTTTTGTGCCCTTTCTGTCTCCTCTGAAAGCTTCATGCGAGGTGACATGGCTTTATAGAATCATAGAATCATGGAGCAGTTTGGGTTGGAAGAGGCCTTTAAAGGTCATCTAGTCTATTTCCACTGCAGTGAGAAGGGACATCTTCAACTAGATCAGCTTGTTCAGAGCCCCATCCAGTCTGACCTTGAATGTTTCCAGGGATGGGGTATTTACCACCTCTCTGGGCAACCTGTGGCAGTGCTTCAACTACCATGGAATCATAGAACAGTAAGGGTTGGAAAGGAAGGATGTTCAGATCCTCTAGTTCCAACCCTGGTTGCCTTTCTGGGCTGTGAGTGCACACTACCAGCTTATCCACCAGTTCCCCAAGTCATTCTCTGCAGGGCTGCTCTAGATTTCCATGGCAGGCTGAGCTTGCCTTATCAAGCTGCAGATCTTCCTCCAACTCAAGAGAAGTTATCATTTGGCCTCTTATTTAACCTGTTCCCTGTCCTGCATTGTTCTCCATGGGATGTCCCAGGAGACCTGCACACCTGAAGAGAGGTAAGCTGGAGGGCAAAGGGCTACAGACAGCTCTAGTACTCCCAGCTCAGAGCACACCTCACCTTTTTCAGTTTTACATGCAGTACTAGCTTCCCCAGCTTTCCACCCTGTGGTTTCATGTCAGGCCTTTTTCTGCTCAAATTGGTTGAAAGGTGTTAGAATCAGCCTGTATTTAGTGGCAGCTATTGAGTAAGGTAAAACTGTGCTTTCGTGGTGGGTTTCACTTCTTTTATTCCTACACTGGGCACAATCTCGGCTGGTTCACCCCTGTTCCTGTGATGGTGATAGGCTCAGGCAGCCTGGCAGGGGCTTTCCTCTCAACATCAGTGCCTATCTACAGACAGAGTAGCATCACAAGAACACGGTTTCAGCAGGGTTGGGAGTTCATGTGTGGGGTTTGTGAAACCTTCTTTTGTCCTTGCTTTGGAGGACATTCCATCTGATCCCTATAGGGATGCTGGGGAGGGACTCTTCATTAGGGACTGTAGTGACAGGACAAACTTAAACCAGAGAGGTTTAGATTGGATATAAGGAAGAAATTCTTTCCTATTAGGTGGTGAGGCACTGGAATGGGTTGCCCAGGGAGGTTGTGAGTGCTCCACCCCTGGCAGTGTTCAAGTCCAGGTTGGACAGAGCCTTGGGTGGCAAGGTTTAGTGTGAGGTGTCCCTGGTTATGGCAGGGGGGTTGGAACTAGATGATCTTAAGGTCCTTTCCAACCCTAACTATTCTATGATTCTATGTGGTGTAGCATCAGCAGAGCCTGTTGACACATGGATCACCATGGGGTGTTGCTGCTCACGTGGGAGCAAAGGTTCCCCTCTCCAAGCACAAATATGATGTGCAAAGAGGATATGTTTGGAGAAAAGACTGTTGCATACATGTCTTAGCACTCAGAAGCTACAAGCTTGAACTGCAGGCTTGGTCACTGCTTATTGCCCAGCTCCAGGTGAGACCATGAGGATCTGGCAGAACATTTATTTTTGCAGAGAAGATTGCATTTAACAGGGCCATGGACACTTCAGAAGGATGATACCTTGCAGGTGCACACTCTCAAGCATGGCTAGAAGGTGTTTGTGCAGTGCCATGCAATTGGAAGTTAGGGGGCTGCTGGCTCGGTCCCTATTGGAGCAGGGTACAATGGACTGCCATGGCAGACCTTTCCCTTTCTCAAGGTTTGGTTGTAGGAAACAGCTTTTGACACAAAAGGGGCAGTTTGCAGGTGTGTAAGGCTGGGAGGGGTTGTCCCATTTTGATCCAAGCTTGGTGGGTTATTGCCAAACTGGAAAAAATCACGGTATTTTGAAGGGAGAAGAGAGTGGAAGCTCCACAGGGCCAAAGGGCAGCTGGTATTTGGCCAGAGTTTCTCCATGTTGGTGTCAAGATACAAAGATCTCTTCCAGTGAGCAGAAGTAGTTATACTACACTCAAAACAAATTTGGTTTGCACCCAGAGGATGAGGATGGGGAAAGCCACTGCCTGCTAGGACATGGGGCAATGCCTCAGCAGTCCCTGCACCAGGCTGCAAGGTCACACAGCAGAGAGATCTGCGTTGCTGATGAGAAGCTTCACCCCAACCATTTATACCCCAGGCAGGACCCTGGGCATCAACCAGCCTCCCTGACCAGGTGGCAGCAAACAGAGACCTGGGCTGCAGCTCCCACGCAGATTGTGCAAGATGAAGAGTTGCAGGTTGCACACCTTTTGATTCCTCAGGGCATCTCCTCACCTGCCCTGCAGCCTCCACCCACACCTTCCTTCTATTTGTCTTCTTTTTTCACTTCCCCAGCTGTGAGATTGAGGCTGGTTTTCCGCTGAGCTGTGATGAGCCGGTATGGGTGAGGGGCTGGAGCACCAAACAGACCCAAAGACCCCTGCTCCTGGGAGTGGGGCTGGGATGGGCTAAAAATGGGACCAGGGTGGTGCTGGCAGTCAGCCTGGCTCTCAAGATCTTTAACACTTGGGCCAGCCCTGAGCTTACATCTGTGTTGAACTCCCCAGACACTGGCATCATGCTGCTAGCGGGAGGACAGTTCAGTGTGAAGCTTGCTTGAGGGAAATGAATCCATCAGACCTGGATGTCCTGGTCCCTGCTGGCTGCGTGGGAAGCCACTGGCTCAGCACAGGGAACCTAGCATTAGCTGATCTTCTCTGTGCCCTGGCAGGTTTCAGTTCTCCCAGTGCTTTTATGAATGGTCTTTGGCCAAAGTGCACATCCTGTTCCACATGCACCAGTGCCAGGGCTGGGGCACAGTGTGGATGCAAGCCTTTCACCAGGCTTGCAGGTGGTTCCCAGATCCCTGACTGGAGGAGGTTGAATTCAGCCTGGAGACTGTGGAGAGGCTTCTGCACAACGTGGTGCTAAAGATCCTCAAGTACTTGTGCTGAGTGTGCATTCAGACCTCTGACCTCCTGGAAGTCGTGCTGGATGTGCTGGCGACAGGGCCACAAGACAATGCCCACTGCGAGGGCTGCCAGCTTGGCATTTGCAGTGAGACACGGCTGGACCCGGTGTCGAATGCCTGGAAGCCCTTGATGGATGCGGACAAAGCCAGGACCCGTCACACCCTTATGAAGCCTCATGCAGTCCCAATCCACCACCCCTCAAACTTCAACAGCAGCTTCCCTTGGAAATGTTGCTTGCTTCATCAGCAGCTCCTTGCTCTGTATTCTGGCAGTACTCCTCTTTGTCCTGTTTTATTTCACCTAGAAGTAGGGGAGCTTGCAAACTGGGGTGATGGCTAGGGACCTGTTGGAGTGCCTGGAAAGTTGGGTACCCAACGTCAACTTCCCCAGCTCCTGGAGACATGGGGGCAGAGTAAGGTGCCTCAGCCAGGCATCTCATCCCACAGCCTCAGGGGGCCTGGAGGATCTGATGGTTTCTTATGAGACATTTTGCATACGGATGACCCTCAGCTGCCCAATGCAAATGACAAATGTACTTGCAAGAATAAAACAAGCCCTTTCTCCTCAGTTCAAAGATGCATTTGTACTTTTTAATTTCTCCAAAACCATTTTTAAGTACATGTGGGCAGCTTGGAGGGAAGCTGAGGGCTGACTTTACCTACCATCTGGGCTTAGCTTCCAGGGAAGAACATCCCCATTCTTCCCTGCCTTAGGAGCTTAGGGGCATCTAGAGCTGGAGGTCTGCAGGAAAGCCATGGGGAGCTGGTGCCTGTGGTCACTGGTACTGACTCCTGTGAGCTGTGTACAGCAGCATCTGCCCTGGCCCCGTGCACCAGATGTCACCAGGGGTCAGGAGATTGCTTCATCCTCCAGAAACATCTGGGTGTTGAGCTTTTACAAGGGGACTCCTTATTAGGGAGTATCATGATAGGACTGGGGGTAATGCTTTTAAACTGAAAAAGAGTACATTTACATTAGTTATTACTGTAAGGGTGGTGAAACACTGGAACAACTTGGCCAGAGAAGTTGTGAATGCCTGACTTTGAAAATTATTTGATGCTGAACATGGACATGGCAGAAAAAGATTTCATGACTGAATTGATGGAAAAAGAAAATGGGCAGAAGGAACAGCAGCAACCAAACCCAGCATCAACTGTGCAGCTTGCATAGCATCACGCATTTACAGGGCTCTGCGGGTTTGCTTTTTTGCTGGTGTAAGCTTCTCCTGTATTTTCATATATGCAATCTGCAAGCTATTGGTTAAAAAGATAAAAGCAAGAATAAACACCTGTGTGATCCAGGGGCCGTGTGGGTTTTGTTTCTTAAGCGCTCTATCCCGCTTATTTCACCAACTCCCCCCTTCCCCAGCGCCTTACCTTCTCTGCAGCCTCTGCAGCCCTGGCCATAAAGCCAGCAGATGGAGCTGCACTAAAAGCACCGGACAGCCAGCACTGGAATTCACCAGCATTCCCCAGACGGGGGATACCCTCCCTGCCATCCCTGTGCCCAGCTGTTTGCCTGCTGCTTGGTCCCTCCAAACCATTTCCTACGTGGGTACAGGCCTGATCTGTGAATGAATTGGTCTCTCACTGTGATTTTCCAGTCTCACAGCACTGGAGATGCACACATGATGCAAAGCACGGGGTCTCAAACCTTTACAGATCCTCAGCTCTTGCTGGGAGAAAGTGGTGTCACAGCAGCAGGGCTGGGGACCAGCCTGGTGCCACCAGCAGGGACTTCCCCAGGAAGGAGAGTCAGCATGACCTGTCCCCGTTGGAGTATCAGTGATGCCTGGAGCATTTTCGGCATAGGAACAGTAGCTGAGGGAAAGCTTGGGACCCAGAGGGCCTTGTGTCTAAATGGACCTGTCTTTCTGTCTCTCCTTGCTTGGGGTGGCTGTGTCTGAATGGCTCTGCTGTGGAAGGAGGAGGCTGATCCTGCAGCCTGGACCAACTTCTTTCCCTCCTGTGTGGCTCTCTGTGCTGGGAGCAGACCGCCCTCTCCCTGCTGGTGTTATGTCATGAAGCAGAGACAGGGCCAAGTTTCTTGCTGCCATTGCCCATAACCCTCTCCTTTCCATGCTGAGGTTTTCCCAGCCCCAGTCATCATGTCTGGCTGGCTGCAGCCTCTCCATCCACTCAGCTTCTGAGGGGGAACTCCCTTGCCTCTGCCTGGGAAGCCAGCTCTAATGGAGATCACATCCCTGTAGGGGTCCTTATTTTCTTACTTGGGTCTCTCTGCTCTCTTACAATGGCAGAGCCATTCCCTGCTTCTCTGCAATGCCCTCTGCTCACACCCTGTGCTCCCCCACCCATGGCTTTGTGTGTATATGCTGCTTTTCCCCTGGATCCCTCCCTGCTGCTGCCGGCTGCCTGCTTGTTTCTTCATGCTGTGCATGCATGTCCCCTCCATCATGCAGTCTTCATCCTCTCCTGTGCATACATTGGTTTCTCAACAACACCCTCATTTTTTGAGTCCTTCCAGGATACCCCACTCTAACATGCAGTTGTCTCCATCTCCCACTTGTTTCTTAGTAAAATGCCTTCTCTCAAAGTGCTGCTTTTTGTGGCTCTTGGCACTTTTGGAGCCCAGAGCAAGCCCTGATGGCTCAGTCCCTTAGGATGCTGAACGGTCACCAGCCCCTCAGCTGGAGCAGGGGCAGTAAGCCCATTCCTGGGGCTGAAGGATGAAGGGTGCTCTCTCTCCCCATGGATCTTGGGCCTGTCCCTCAGCTGTCTCCCCCTGGTCCATCTGAGGTTGGGCTGTCCTGCAGCCAACTCTCAGCTCAAGCCTGGCCTTCATATGCAGCCAAGGACAGGCAGACTTCACCGAGGGATGTTTTGCTGACCCTTCACTGGAGCCAGCTTCATAAATAGCTTTCTCCATGTTTATCTCCCTGGGGAGAAGCTCTCACCACTCCTACAGGTTGCAAAGTGCCAGCAAATGCAAGTGGTAGTTGTTGCTCTTGCTTCTCTCCTATGCTGCCCTTTCCCAGTGCTGCCTGTAGCCAGCCACAGTGGCCCCAGGGCAGGAAGGTTTTGCACTTGCAGCACAGCAGCTTGATGAGCTGGGGATGAGGGCTGGGTTGCATTGGGGATTTCCCAGCAGAGCTATTGATGGGAGGCACAGAAGAGCTTGCATTATGACTGATCTATTACAGTGCAGCAATATTTTTTAGCTTGCCTTGGAGCTGTCTAGGCTCAGATCCTACAGTTGGTGGTCTAATGCTCAGGGAAATGTGCCCTGATCTCGATGTTCCTCTCTCCTGCCCTTCAACCCTTGGATGTCCCTGGACATGTTAGCAGACTGTGAGAAAGTGAGCAGACCCACCACCTTCCTCCCTGATGTCAACTCAGAGGAGCCCAGTGCTGCTATTTCAGTTCTGTGCTGTAGGAAAATAGGGATCAATAACCTATCTCCCAGCCCTGTATCCAGACACATGGTAGGAAACAGTGATTTCAAGCTGGATTTTCACAGCCTGTGATGCAGAGAAGAGATGCTGGGCAGAGCTGTGTCCCTGCCTCAGCTCCCATCTCCCTGCTGCAGAGTCTCTGCTATGAGGATGCATTCTCTCAATCCAACATCTAGTGGGGAAGGGCTGATTCTTCACCCTTTTTAAAGCTAAAGTAACATATCTCTTATTCTCTCTGTATGTTAGTTGAACCCAGATTTAATTGCTATTCCCAGCGAACAGGTTGCTGCACTCCCCTGCTGCCACTGCTCCTATCTTCAGTGAAGTTCTAAAGTTATAAATAATTGAAGGGTAGAATCTCATCTTCTGCCATATTTTGCAATTTGTATTCCTGGATGATCGGGGTCTGTCTCAGCCCATGAAGCCATGGCTGAGCAGCCTTTGGGGTGACGGACAGTGTGAGAATCCCCCTGGGAGCACAGGTGCGTGTGGCAGGGACTAGCAAACAACATAATGCTCCTCTTGGGATAAAAGCCTCAGGGCACAAGCTCAGTACATATCAAAGTTTTATTTTGTTTCAGGAGGAAGGTTACACAGAACCATCCTTACGTGGATATTTTACAGAATGTAGTATCAAAAAAAGAAATATATATATGTATGTATATATAAAAATACCTTGCAGTTACATGACAGAGCCAAGAGTATAGTTCTTAGCTTGTCTGCAAGTTTAACCTTCCTTAGGCCTTGTGCTCCTCTGCATGCTCTACAAATGTTTTTTTGGGTTATACCAAAATGGCTGAGTGGTTCATTCACTGTTGACTCCTTCTTTGCATGGCAAAACCAAAGGAGGAGGAGAGGTCAAAAAAAGGCTACAGACAGGAAATTTTTGCATGTGGCTTACAGCTATAGGAGAGCTTTGCTGGCAAGCGAAGGAGATTGTCCTTACTGAAGGCAGCTTGCCTGAACTTGTTCCTTGGTGGGTTTACTTGTTTGTGTGGACCATGGAGAATGGCTGGGGAGATATGAGTACTTCTTGTGTGATAAATGAGCTAGGGTCAGTCTAAAATGGCTCAGACATCTGCAATAGGCCAGTGGATCCTATTAGAACACTGAACATCATCAACAACCTGTAAATCAGCCAAACCAATTGCTTTAAAAGCAGTTAGAAGGGATGAGGCTCTTGAAAGAATGAATCCACTGCCATACAGGACTACTCCGGCCCCTAAAAAAGGGGTGAAACCACAGGAAGGACACTTTGTCTGAAATGATTCTGCTGAAAATAAGTATTGCTTAGTTACAGCAGGTGTGATGCTGTCTCATGTGTTGGAAAACTTTCCTTGGAAGGACTGCTGTGGCTGGAAACCATTCCAGGTGCTAGCCTGAAGGAAGACTGGAGAGGGCTTGAGGTGATAGAGGGTTGGAGAAGTTCTAGTGGCTGGAAGTTAATGTGAGAATGGGTCCAAACCCCACTCCCTGTCTTTGTGTTTTCTGTGGGGCATCCATCCCACATGGTGGGATAAGGGTAACCCATTGGAGTTGGTGCTGTCTTGGCAGCCATGGCTGAAGTTTAGGGCTAATGTGAATACCCCCTCACATCCCTGGGGCCAGGTTGACATCACCTGAGATACCATCGGCAGGGATGTTTGTTTGCAAACAAAAATAATAGCAAACCCTCAGGGCTATCTTGCTACTGCTACCTTGCACAGAAGAGGTGTTAAACGGGGGTGGGAGGGCTGGGGCTGTGTGATCCAGGCCTGCCCAGCTGGGTTCTCTGCACTGTCTGTAGCCTCTGCAGCTGCTGCAGTTGTGTCTGATGGGAAGATCTGTCTGTAGAGCATAGGTATGGGGACAACTCTCTGCACAGCCCAAAGCTTTGGTGGCAGGGAAATGCTGCCTCCATTGCTGTGCATTTGTCTTGGCTTGGAGGGAGGCTCCCCAGGAGTGTGGGTGAGGTTTGCAGATGGGCAGGACAAGCTGAGGATACCAGCTGAGATCGTGCCCTTCACTCCCTTCCTCCAGCTCCCTAGCAAGCATTTCCTAGGAGTGCAAGAAAAGGGACGCAGGACCAAGCAAAACAAATGATGTGGAGGGCTGGCAAAGGCCTGGCGTGCACTGAGCGTCGTGGCTACTGCTTGCGAAAGACCAGGGTCTGGAGCACATTAAACAACAACAACAAAAGAAAGGGAGCTGTTGCAGCGGGCTGCTTAGTCACTCATCTCTCCAGCTCCGGGTCTAGAAGTGTCCACCTCTCCGAGGAGCCTATTTTTTTCTCCACCCAGTTCACATAGTTGGAGACTTTAGTGTACACACCATAGACCTGCTTGCTCCCGCACTCCTCCGGGCCACCCCATGACACCAGCCCTTGGGCCACCCACCTTCGGGTTCCCGGGTCCTGGATGACGAAGGCTCCTCCGCTGTCTCCCAAGCAAGTGTCCTTCCCACCTTCGTAGTAGCCAGCGCAGAACATGTTCTCAGTCACACTGTAGTTTCCTGACCGTGACTCATAGCTGGTCTTGCACTCTGCGTGCAGCACCACCGGCAACTTGACGTACTGCAGGATGTCGGACAGTGTCCTCATTCCCGAGCTGATGATCTCGTCCACCGTGATGTTGGGGTTGGAGATACCCCAGCCAGCCACCAGCCCCAGCGTGTTGGGGTGAGGCCCCTCCAGCTCGTGCTCAAACTGGGGCAGGCAGATAGGCATGACATAGTTCCCCATGGTGACCTTCTCCTTCAGTTTGACCAGAGCAATGTCATGGTTGTAGTTCTGGATGTCAAACTCCTCGTGGAGGATGATCTTTTCCACTGTCCGGTTGACAGCCTCCATCTTGTTCCTCACATCATGAAGGGCCAGGTAGACAGTGACGTGCTCCTTGGAGACGGGGATGACAGTCTTGTCCCGGCGCTGGGAGCGCAGCACGTGGGCAGCCGTCAGCACCCAGGAGTCTGAGAGCAGGGCTCCGCTGCCAAACCATTTGTCGTTGGGCACCCGGGACATGTCCTCCACCACAATCAGGGCCTGCCAGGGAAAGAAGCCGGGCTCTGCGTTCCGCCCACCAATGATGCGCTTGATGATCCCTGGCAGAGGACGAGCTGGCCGGCCACACACTGCAGGCAAAAGGGACAGGGCAGTTACTGCCAGCACTTCAGAGCTTTGAGCAGGCTGCACATTACACCTCACTCCCTACACTAACAGGTCTTTGGAGTTAGTCTGGAAAAGGAACACATCTGTCCTCCTGAAGGGTTTTGCTTCCTAACATCAACCCCAGCTTCTTTTGTGTCTTCCTTTCTTTCCATGATGGAACCATTTCTAGTGGTAGTGGTTTGCCTTCCTGGAAAAGGGGTGGAAAAGGGGAGTGAGCTGTTGCCCACTGGGCATGAATATGGACAGTCAGAACTGTGTACAGCACACTGTGGAGCCTTGGAGGCTTTCATCCAGGGTTAGCTATCCCAAAGCTGCACCAGATCTCTTAACACTGAAGTCAGGCATGGATTCAGAAAAACACGTGAGCCAGGGTGGGACTTCAAGCATGTTAAGAGGTATCAGACCACAGTCTTGATTCACATCTATGTGACCTGTGCTCCAGATGAGGACATGGTGCTACCAGCTTCCTTAAGAAATAGCAAGTGCCCTTCTGCTATCTCAAAGACCTGGCCATGCTATGATTTCTGCCAAACCTGGACTGAAGTAAAACAGGGCTGTACTTAAGAGTTGTACAGTTGAGATAGTAGGTGAAACAAGGAGATGGCTTGAAGGCTAGCCTATACTTTGCAATTCCTCACTTTGCAGTTCAGTTTCTGGAGGGATTTGGCTGGATATACACCACTTCAGAAGCAGAAAGGCCAAATGAGTAATCCTGCATCCTCAGTATGCTCTTCCCAGACCATTCAGCCCCTTGCCTGGCTCCTGCTCAGTGTGCCAAGAAACCCAAGGGAATGCAATTTGGAGGCGTTTGGAAGAATACTGAAGCCTGACATCAGCCCAGCCTCATCCCTCGCTCTGAGACCTCTCATGAGATCTGTGGTCTCATGGCCATGGCATTTGCCCTCCCAGAGAAGCTGTAGCTGGGGAAGGCTCTGCTGTGGGATGTTGCCTAGCACCATGGGGTTTACTCTTGCATCTCATGTCCTCACGGTTCTGGCAGCCAAACCAGAATCCCTCTGCTCAGCTCCTCAACAGATCTAGAATCAACATCTGAAAAGCCCTGACAGGCTGCCTCCAGCAGCTTTATCCAGCTTGCCCTTCTACTGTTGGGAGAGTCCTGTGCTGCAGCAGCTCATGTCCTGGTCTTATCCCTCCATGTCTGCAAGGGGAACCCATATTCTCTGTGGAAAGTGCCAGGACTCTGCCCCAGTGCCGCTTGTGCTTCAAGGTGGAGATGCAAAGCCCCACAGGAAGATGGGATTTGGGCTAAAAGTCAACCCAGAAACCAGGGCAGGAACACCAGGAGCTGCTAACATGGATTTGTTGTGGCTGGGGTCTGCTGCTAGGAAAACGGTGACTCCTGAAGGGAGGGGAGGGAGCATGGTGGGTGTCTCTGCATGTGCTTCACTCTCCTGCCTTTCCCAGTGCAGCAAGGAATAGAAAATGTGCTCAGGCAAATAATTCCTGTGTCCCAGCCCAGCTGGTGTGTTGCGCTGAAGCTTATGGCTGTCCTAGTAAGATGGTTTTAGAGGAAGTGCATCCAGCCAAATATTTATTCTGTTAAATTACAGATCAGAGACGCTGACCAGGCTGCAAATGCTCCCAGTAATGGCAGCGGCAGGCGGAGAGTGTCCTGGAAGAAGAGTTCCTATTGATGGGGAGGTGGCGTGAGATGCAGGGAAGATCTGAAGAGCAGCTGGCCAGCTGCTGCCTGCAGATCCCAATCTCAGGAGAGCATCACCCTCTCTCTGGGATTTTCCGTTTTCCCGAGTCTCTTTGACTTCTGTCACTAATCAGGAGGCCTGGAAGTGGCCCATGAAAGCAGCTATGTCACCAAAAGATGTCCCCATATGCTCCCAGCTTAAATTAGTTCAGGCTGAAACATGAAGGAGAGATGCAGGGAGCAGCCACCGCAACAAAAGCAGCCACAGTCCTGGTCTCAGACCTCCATGAGATGTAGGGAATCTGAAGGGGTCCCTCCTCTGGCCTGGCAGTCATGCAGTGTGGCTGAGAGCAGATACCCTCCATGGGGCTGAGCCACCTCCCCAACCCCGGGGTGGTTGTGGCTGCAGCAGCTCCATGGCAGCTGCGTCCCTGCACCTCCCTGGAGAGCTGTTCCTGCACATCAGACCACAGCTGCACCCAGGGCTGCCTCCAGCCACTCCCACCCGGCAGCCGGAGCTGGCTCCATGCTTGACTATGGCCAGCCACTATCCCAGGGACTTTTGTTTAATCCCGAATGGGCGCCTGGCCTGGAAACTTGCTGGCTGCAGACATTTCTGCTACTGCTCAAAGGCTTGGGACTTTTCCTTCCCTGCAAAGCAGCTGGGGTTTTGTGCAAGGCTTGGAGAGGTGCTAATTGCTTCTGCATGTGGACACACTGCTAATGGGAGCTGACAGCCAGCGATGCTGGGCAGGTAATGCTCTGCCCTTGGCTGAAGCCATCTCTGATGATACTAAGAGTTGAACACAGCCAATGGCTTTGTCCTGGGCTCCTGGTTTCCTTAACTGTTGGAGTGGGGAGCTTGGAGAGCCCTGACAGATGGGGTGGCTATAACCCACTGCTGCCCTATACTGACAGAGAGACATGCCCTCATCACTGCTGCCTAGTGCCACCCACCACTGCACCCTGACCTTTCGGACCAGCTGGGATAGCAGGAGGCCTCTGACCCCACCACCTACCTGTCCATACATTGGAGCAGTTGTATATATATATATACCTGAGGTATATTGCATTGTCACCAGGGAGCAGGGTCCCTGCCTAGAGAAATAATATGTCACACCAGGTGAGGAGGCATTCTCTGATGGTACATCCCTGCCTTGCACCCCTTGCCATGGGAACTGGCCACCCCAGCGCTAGTACCTGGTTGGCAGGATGGCAGCTTGGTCCCCAGCTCTTCGCTCCTCCATACCCCTGATGCATCACATGTGTAAGTGGCTGGAAGAGAGCAAAGCATTAGCTGGGCTGTGGTTCTGGCATGAGGGGGTGTCTTCTGCAACGAGATGTTGGCCATCTCCCAGGTGCTCTCCCTTTTGCACCCTCTGTGCTCTATTCCCCGGGGGGCCCCGGCAGCCCTGCATCCATGGATATGCCACATCCTCAGTTTCATTGCCTTGAGTTGTCTGGAGGGCTGTGATGTACCCTCAGCCTTGGCTGTCAGTGCTGCTCCGGTAATGCTGCCAGTGCCTGTTCTGCTTACACATGCAGGACGCTAGGACCAGACACATGAGGCCAGCAGGTATTGCAGGGGGGATATAAGCAGGGAGACAAGAATGTGAGGAAATCCTTTGGCTTTGCATGCTGAGGGAGGAAGAAGAGCTAGCTCTGAAAGATGCAGAGACCTGGGGTGTTTGGCAAAGCACCTTGTGGTGTCTCTGTGGTTGTGGACCAGGGGTTAAGAGGGAAACTCTGCCATGATTCTACAGCTGTCTCTTCGGCTTTGGCTGTGCTTGACGATTGGATGCTGGGGTGAGGACCCTTTTGGAGGAGCCCTTTCTGAGACTGTTGGCCCTGCTGCTCTTTGCTGCAGCATCTCCTTTCACAGGCACACAGAAAATTTCATATGCTGCAGGGAGCAGATGGCAGGGTAAGAAGGCAGAGTGCAGAAGAACAATCACACTGCTCTGCCAAGGCTGTGAAACATGCAAAGCACCGGGCAGAGCTAACTCCCATCCTACCTCGTAGCAGAGCAGGATGTGATCAGTCTCATGATCCAGGCAGTGCAGATGCAGGGTACGTTGTGTGTAGGCTACATCCACAGCCTGCTGCTTGCAGAGCATCCCGGAGAGGTCATCCTAAGCTTCCCCCACTTGCAAACACACACACGCATGGCCACGCGCCCACCCGCACTGTGCCGTGGGGACGCAGCCCAGTCCCACTGCTCACCGGTGCTGTTGGGGGCCATGTGGTAGTAGGGGTGCTGGCAGTGGTACTGGATGGTTGCTCGGTAGGTGGTCAGGTTGTTCCTTGAGGAGAAGGTGACAAAGCCATGCTCCAGCTCCGGCGGCGCTTTGCAGTCAGCAACTGAAAGCCAACACAGAAGGGGGGTTGAGCCCTTTGCTGTGTCTTGGATGCCCATCCAGCCAGTGGGCAGCAATGCTGGGCTTTGGCATGAGATGGTGGTCCTATGGGGCAGAATGAGGGCCTGTATAATCCTGTATCCCATTTCTCTAGAGCACTGTACGGGGCACAGCCTGACATGGTCTCAGATGGCAGCAGGAGGCTATCCCCAGCCAGAGCAGTCCTGCTTCCTAAGCACCCAACACGGCCACCCTGCAAAGACAGGGCATGCAGGCAGTAGTGCTGAATACCAATAGCCCATCTCACCCACAGGCTATAGGGACAACACCACTTATGCTGGTGGAGAACCCAGCCCTGGGAGCCCCTCCTGTGCTCTTCATTCAGTGCAATATCTGTGCTATACCGCTGAAAGGGTGAGATCCACTGGGAGATGGTCCCAAAGTATCAGATGTCATTGCATCTGATATGGGCAATGGTTGGCAGGGAAAAGCAGGCACTGATTCACTAACTTATGCCATGCATCAGGGGAGCTCCCTTATGCACAAGGGTTTGCTGAGTGCATGGCCCCATCCCTCCTGCTCTGGGTCTTGCTCACCATTCAGTGCTGATAAGCATTTGCAGATCAGGCTAAGCAACCAGTGGTCCTGGGTGCCTGCAATGGCAGGGGATGAAGGACACCGAGAGTGTGGCTGAACTGGTCTGGGAGGCCAGCAAATATTGGTGAGACCTCACCTGCTCCAATCCCCAGGACATCGGTAAGATTGTCTCTGCTTCACCCATCTCTGATGTGGGCTCAGGGTTTGATGGAGAAGGTTGCCATTGCCCTTTCCGATGGCCTCTCCATGGTCCCCTTTCTCCCCAAGATCCCTCACAGTGCCCTGGCCTGCCCAGCCTCTACTCCCAGCTTGTTCCCTGAACTGGGCTTGCCCACCCACACCAGGAAGGAACCAAGGCTGGGAGGTGGCTTATTCACCAGAGCCATGGAAACTGCAACTCTGCCTTGTGGGCAGTTCACAGCACACGCAGGTAATGCTGTGCAACCTCCCTCTGCGCTGTCCAGGAGCTGGGGTGTGATCCTGCTGGGAGATGTGGTGTTGTGGTGCTGAGTTCTGCCACATTTAAGGTGAGAGGTTGAGTAGGGGATGGGTGACTTTGTGCGATGCAAGGCCCTGTGGGTCAGGGATGATGTGAGCTCTGTGGGTCTCCATGTGCTCCGGGATGCAAAAGAGGTGGGATAGGAGGCAGAACTCCTTACACAGTGATCCAGGCTAACTAAGAGAGAATTCAGTAAGAGTGGTACCTGGACCAGGGACATGTACTGATGTTCAGGGTTGCCTAATTATTTGGATGAAATGAACCTCTGGAGCTCACTGTTTACCAGGGTCCCCTCCACCCACTGTAAGGACAGCAGGGGTATGTGGGTGCAGCTAGGTTGGGTAGAGGCTCTGGGCACTTGTGCCTTGCAGAGGGCAGAGGAAGGGACACAGACCCCTCTCCAGATTGAGTGGTCCTTGACTGAGCTTTCCTGCTCAATTCCCAGGGTGGTTGGGTGCACCATGCTCCTGTGCCATGGTACCAGAAACCATGAGGCATTTGTAAGGAACTGGGGGATGCTGCGGTTTGCAGGAAGGAGGGAATGGATATTGGGGGACCAGCCTGGCTTGCACATCTGCTCTGGGGTCGTTTATAGCTGCAGGGCAGCATCCACTGGCCTGCACAGTGCATCCCCTCCTTTTGTGTCCCCCAGGCCTGCAGCAGGTCTGATGCCTAGAGAATGGGCTCTTGCACAGAGGTGTTATTCCAGCAGTGTCCTGGGCCCTGCTGAAAGGGTGAGCACAAGGAGTTTGTGCCACGCACTTTTCCAGACTTTTCCCTCAGGAAAGTGGCCATTTAGTATTAGTATCATTGTAGGAACAGAGAACACACCCCAGCATTCTCCCAGTGAAGCCTCTGGTGCCTTGGGGAGTCAAGGGTGCATGCCCATGGCTCTTGGGGACATGAGCAGGACCAGACATGATGCTCTGACTTCCCTCAGCTGCAATCAGCTTGAGGCCAGACTGTCTTCACCTCTGCTGAGCCAGCACTGCAAAGAGAAGCAGAGGAGCATCCATCCCCCTGTGCTGGAGCCAGGGCTCGATGCTTGCAGGAAAGGGCTGGTGATGCCAACCCACCCTCCAGGCCTCCTTGCTCGGAGGGCTTGAAAGGCACCAGGACTCTCAGAGAGAAAAAAGGAAGGAGTGTTTCTTATTTGTGATGCTGGGCCACGGAGGAAGGGCAGCCAGGGAGGAAGGGCAGCGGGAGACTGGATCCAAACAAGCAACCAACCAACTAGGCGGCCATGCCGCACTCCTTTTGCAACCGCTGCCTTGAGGGGGGAGCCAGGCTGGCTGAGGCATCTGAGTGGAGAGGGAGGGATGCGGAGGACGTGCTGGGAGCTGGTGGCAGCGCACGGTCCCTAGGCAATGGGGCTGGGCAGACACCCTTCCCGTGGAGCAGTGTGACAGCAGGGAAAGGGGATTGATTGCAAATTTCCTTCCCCTTCTCGAGATGGAGTTAAGAAAGCACCAGACGCAGGGGATTAAGAGTGCCATGCCAGTTAGACAAGCCACAGAGATGGGTTTGGCAGCCGGACCAGGGGCAAAGGGGACATGCCCTGGGTACCGGATAGATCAGAGGGACATTGAGACAGGCTGCCAGTCGGGGCGGCGCAGCCGGCACCAGCCTCACGCGGCCGCTTGCTCCGAGCCGGCTCTTCCCTCTGTCTGGTTGTCGGCTCTATCTGCAGCTGCACCGAAGCAGAGGGGAAGGAGGAGAGCAGAGAGAAAGCCCAATTAGTAGATGAGCAGAGAGAGGCATGCAGGAAACCCAGCCCCCAAAACACCAGCAATCGTTAACGAGAGCCCAGCAAGCCGTGCCAGCGTGCTGAGGGTGCCGGCGGAGCCAGGGCTGTGCTGGGGACCTACTTACTCTGCTTGCCTAGGGCAACGTGGGGACAGGGGCTGGGAGAGGCTGTCACGGGTTTGTGTTCAGACTCGCCAGGCCACGGAGCTGGATTTTATCCACCTTGGCTGAGAAGTTTTCTATTTTCTGCATTACGTTCTGAAACTGGTTTTGCTTGTGACCTGCCTCTCCCACACATCCTGGGGAGATGGGAGGCATTGCACTTTGGAGGCCTGAACTGCCCATTTAGGGGCTTCTTGGCTTTCCCCAAAAAGTCCTAGAAATTTAGTGTAGTGAGTCATACCACGCAAGAAGGGATCAGTTCCAGCCTGTCTCGAATAATGTAGGTAATAATTTTAAAAAAATAATACTTCCTGGGATCAAAAATATTTTTTTTTGTTTTGTTTTGTTTTGTTTTTTTTTTCTGGTCAATGCCAATTTTCATCTGGTCACTGTTCAAGCTGGGTAAAATCAATGGGAGACTGGTAGTGAGAGTTGTAGGAGTGGGGATTTCCTTGGTAGGGCAGGGGCATCTCTGACCCCACAATTTCTAAGGAGCCCTTTCAGATACAAATCGATTTAGCAGGTCTGAGAGCCTCACAATTTTCATTTTAAATGAGAAAACATGAATCGAAACTCCAGAAATGCTCTTCTAAGACAAGATCCACAATATCACTAAAAGTAGAAGGATTTGCCCAGATGAGGAAAGCCTAGATCCCAACATCCCCTTAGAGCATCTCATTCTGCCTCTCCTGGAAGGTCTTGGGACCTTCTCTGGGTGTGCTTGATGCTTTTCTCCTCTCTGGGACAGCCTCACAGCAGGCTGAGCAGCAGTGAGCACCTTCCTGAGGGCTGAGGGTGTTTGGGGGAGAGGAGAAATGTTTTATCAGGTACATCTGCCAAGTCTGAGCTGTGAAAAGAGCTGGGTTAGATGAAAGAAGAGGTGATGCAAATCATCACCTGTCCTTTCAAATGGCATCTCCTTTCTTCTCCCATTTTCTTCTGTTTTTAAGGTTTGCAAATATTTGGACAACTCTTCTCTTTTCCCTTTCACTTGGCTGAGCAGCACCCAGTTTAGGCTAGTGCCTGGGACCTCTCTAATACCCTGGGTCTTAGTAGCCTCCATTGGGAAGGAAATTTGTACCAGGAATTAGATTACTCCAAGTTATGTCAGATTTATCCAACAGACCCAGCTCTCAAGAGCCAGGCTTGCTTTTTCTTTGAGAGGGAGACAGCCAAGCGGCTTGGAAATCAAGTTATATGAGTAATCTAAATAAAAGCACCAATCTCCTGCTTGTGGCATTTTGAAGGAGCCCTGCTGTTATCCAAGAATGAGCCAGAAGAGCTTTGCAGAGTTACATAGCTTCTCTGGCTGGGTTTGAGTTTCTGAGTAAGGAACTCCACTCTGGCAAGGCAGCTCCCTTTAGCATGAAATTATTTCAGCAGGAGAAGGACATTGGCAAGGTGGGGAAGGGTGCTCTTACTTTTG
The DNA here is from genome assembly GCA_002631895.1 of Agapornis roseicollis. NCBI lineage: Eukaryota > Metazoa > Chordata > Aves > Psittaciformes > Psittacidae > Agapornis > Agapornis roseicollis. The sequence continues at coordinate 21,506 of NDXB01015565.1, read as the reverse complement.
CAGATAGGGATCTTGTTACTCCACGTCCCATCCTTTAGACACTCGATCTGGAAGGAGTCGCTTTCCAGGTTATCCTGTGCAGAAGATGCCAACAAAAAAAGTGACCATCAATGTACAAGGCAAGAAAATTTACCTCTCCGTAAAAAGTCAATTTCTTGGTTATTAAGTCAAGCTATATCCAGACCCTCCAGGAGGAGGACTTTTCTAGCTAAATATTGCAATATAATCATAATGAAAATCTTGAAAAGTTTTACTGTTGCCCGCATCTCAGTGACATGCTGAATGCAAAAACCCCTGGAGTCATTTATTCCTATTCTAGTGTTGGGATGGGTCAGGAGGCAGTTCTGAATGAAGGATGGGGCTGGGAGGAGATCAGAGAAATACCCAGCTCCATTTTGGAAGTCAAAGCAGGCTACTGGTTTGGAGGGAAGACAGCCATTCCATGAGTCACTTGCACTCCCTGTGGTTCTCAGCTGTTTCCCAGAGAGGGACTGCCAAAATCCCAGCCCCCTTGACTAGCTGAAGCTGTTCCAAAGTCCCCGAGAACCTCCTGGTCTGCAGGACTACACAGGAAGCTGAGCCAGAGCCTGCCCAGGTAGAGAACAGGCATGGTTCTGGCAGCTCCCCTTGGGCTTTTACTGACTTATTCCCTGGCAAAGGTGCCAAGCCTGACATCCTGTAGACTGGTGGCTCTGGAGGGATGCTGGAGGGTGGCTTGGGAAGGAGCCATCTCCTCTTTTCCTCTGGAAAGCAAGGTTGGTGGCTCTCAGAGGAGGCTTATTCCTTGCCCCTGGGAATTGGGTAATTGTATGTGGATGACATTCACTCTCCCAGAGATGGAATGGCTTTGCGAGGAAGGATCCCACCCTTTCCTACCCAGGTTCCCAGCTCCACATGGTCACCGCATACCTTCAGTACTTTGTATCCAGTGTTGCAGCTGATCACAACCTGGTCTTTGAAGGTGTACTTGGCTTGGGAAGGCTCAATTTTCCCATTGATTGGTGGTTGCACCAGTGGGCATGGGTTTCCTTTGAATAAAAAGCAAATGAAGCAAAATAAAACTCAGCTGAATCAATGACAGGAAGTGGAGACCCAGTTCTGCCACCCAGTTCATGTCTCACAGTTGGAGCATCCCTGCCCTGCTCTCGCTGTTAGCCTACACTGGCTTTGTCAGCCAGACTCTTCTCCTGGAAAGAGTGGAGGTTCCAAATCTTTCCTCTAGTACATAATACCCTGGCTTTGGGCAAAACCCAAATTATTAGCCCAAATATTACCTTGGAGCTAATAGCAGTACCTTGTTCAACTATCCTGCCCAAATATGCTCTGCTTTGCAATGTGGTCTTGTTTCAAGGCTCATCTTGAGTAGGGAAAAAAAATAGGAAGGAGGTTTCTTGTTATTTTATTCCTCTCCCCATGTGATTTCTGGAACAGACCCTTTCTGGAGATGGGGTCATGGACCACCAAATTCCTGTTCTCCACCTGCAGGGTTTATAAAGCCCTTCCCATTGCCCAAGCCCAGCAAACAGAGGAAAGCATCAGCAGTTACCAATTGCTGTGTATGACAGCTTCCAGCCCCTGTTCTCTCCAGAGTTGTCACTATGGAAGAGGATCTGAACACTATTGGTTTGGGTTTCAATGCGTCCTGGGGACTTCTCTCCACAGAAAGGGCCAAACTCCCTATTTCCAGCTTTGATCTGCCAAGGCAAAGAGGAGTGGGTGGTTTGAGGGGGATCTTTGATCCTTGAGGACCGCTTCACCCTGACGCTGGCTAATGGATGGGGCTGTGGTGGGGTCAGTGGGGCTTAAGCACCATGTGTTGGGGGCATATGAACTGAAAGAGGGTCACTATTGGCTGAGAGGGTCAAAATCAGATGTGGTAAGAGACATGGGGTCAATTGAACACTACTGTTTAGACAAGGGTGATTTTGGTCCCATCACCAGGGCACTGGGGAAGTGACAGGAGTGTGGGAAGGAAGGAGTGTGCTGAGCCCAGCTCACCTTGATGTAGTCATAAGGACAGGTCACCTCGGGGTGGTCTTCCACATCAAAGCTGTCCTCAAAGCTGAGGGTAATGAAGAAACCCTCCTCCAGCTCAATACGGTACAGGCAGTCCGAGCTCTTGGGGTAGGGGCTGGGGAAGTCGGCGCTGGTGACCACCCCGCTCCTCTGGGTGTACAGGTTGTCACTGCACTCCACTGAAACACAGCCATGACTCTCTCAGGACACTGCCAGCTACATCCCAACCCTGACCACTCTCAGCAGCCCTCACAGTGGATTGGGGTCTGCTGGACTCAAATAAGGGACTATGCAAGAGGGACCTCACACAGCCAATCTCCAGATAAGCCTGTGGCATACAAATCCTGGGCTGTGAGCTAATCCCAGGTAATCTACATGATGCATATTCAAAGCTAAGACTAAACCTTTTAATTTCTTTAATTTGAGAAGCACGGCCCATAGGAGAAACCACATCTCCTTTCCCTGCAAGAGAACTGCAAGCCTTAGGCGCTCTCCAGTCCCATGCTATTGATGTGTAGGGGAAGAGGCAACTTGTCTGCTCTGGCAGTGAAAGAGAGCAGTTTTGCCTGTGTTTGGTAGGGCTGTTGCCTGCTCAGGGACCCCTCTGTGTGACCATCTCCACGTCCAAGCTGTGCCTAGGCAGTACCTTTGCAGGTTCTGTTGTCGGAATGGAGGATGTAACCGAACCTGCAGGAGCAGTAGTACCCGCCAATGTAGTTGTGGCAGTAGTGGTCACAGGCCAGTTCCTCATCACTTTTCTCCAGGCACTCATCCACATCTAGGATGGAGATAACAAGGAAGGGAGGTCACCCTGCAGCCCTCCACATGTCACTCCTTGTGGTGACATTTCCCACAACACTGAGAAGCTAGTTGTCCCATATGGCACACAATGAGTCCCATACAGCCCAAGGGCTGCATACAAGGACTTCTCTTGCTAGGGTCCCCAAGGCTGGCTTGGCATATGATCCTAGCAAATTTATTTTGCCACCCTAGGAGTCTGGTCCTGCAAGCTGAACTGCTTCTTACCCACAGCAGTGTAATGGGCATCAAAGCCGGTGAAGCGTTCCTCGTTGGAGAAGTCAGACCTGAAAGTAAGCCCCATGTAGGGCCCTGGGGACAGGATCACCTGCTGGCCAGGAGCCTGCTCTGTGTCTGTGGTCTCCCTGCCGCAGAAGGTTGCCAGCTCCTCGTCCTCAGCTTCAATCTGTTAGCAGAAAGAACGGGTGAGTGCTTCGCAGGGCTTGGATGTCTGCAAGCCAGAGAGCTTCCCTGTAGGAGGTCAGGCTTGGAGTCATGCTCTGCCCCTCAGAGCTCACATCTCTGCCTGTGTTTTCCCAGCCTGTTCCCTGCCAGGGCACTGCAGTATCTTCGTACAGCAGCCTGCCCATCCATCAGCCTTTGACAGCCACAGCCTAAGGATGCAGCTCTGGGCACCTGGGTGCCTTGTCCTGCTCAGCCTTGTGCTGCCTTGACCCTTCCCAGACCACCTTTGGAACAGCGATTTCCAACCATTCCCACTGCATCCACCTCATCTTCTGCAAGCAATCAGGGACTCTGCCTGGTCTGCCCAGAGCTTCTGAAAGAGATTATGAGAACAGGCAACATCTGGGATGTAAGGAAGAGCTGGAGGGTGTAAGGGGAGAATGCAGGGAGGGAGCCTGCTTGGGAAGTGGGGTGAGCATGTAGGCAGGTGGTGGGAAGAAGGGGTGTGAAAATCAGCCCTGAGTGTCATTCCCACTCAGAGCTATTGGCACCTGAGACACTCCCCCTCTTCTCCTCCCTTAGCCCAAACGCTGATCTGTGCATCAGTATCTGCATGAGGGCTGTGCTGCTGGGAGGGTGCTGGGACCCCAAAGAATCCCCTGCCCATTGGTTCTGCATCAGCTCAAAGAAAGAGATGTAATTTTGATGGTGCTTCTGTCCCCTGGACTGGCTTGGGTCAGCTGGGTCTTGTCCCTGCCACCCAGGGTCCCTGTCTGGCTCCAGACCTCCTTTGAACTCTGAGCTATGCACTCAAGAGGGCTACAGGAGGGCACCAATGGGTGACCAATGTCACTTCAGCAAGCTCACTAGTGTCTATGTGCATTCCTTTAAAGCATAGCCTCACCTATGCCTTAAAGCACTATAATCCCTGCAGAAAACCCTCCAGTTTTCCCTGGAAACCTCCTTTCCTCTTTTTTTCCTTGCCATTTTCTCCAGGACCATTTCAGCATTAACCCCAACTCATTCTGCACATCTCATCTCCAGCCCCTGTCTCAACCCTAACCTCTCCCAGCTGGTTCCCAGCATGCTGCCTGCTTTCCCCAAGGAGATATGAATATGAATAACCCCTAGTCTGAGGAATGCTATGAACACCACCACAGCAGCCTGCTGCCTCTGGTGCCAAGCCAATGCTATTGAGGCCATTATGAAGCGTGCAGTCCCCCAGCACATGCCTGGGGAAAACAGCCGCCTGCTCTGGGACTCATGGCATCCCAGAGATGCTGAAACACCATCCCCAGCCTGCATGGCCTCAGAGGCAAGACTCTCCTCTGGCTTCATCCCTGTCTCCTGGAGACCCTCGGGATGTGCTGGCTGGGGAGGGTCTGGGGCTGAAAGGGAAATTTCCCAGGGCTGAACAAGCAGGCGGAAACTCGCTCACACCAGGGAAAGCCAACATGGAAATGGCAACTCAGCATGCCTTGACATTGCCTCCAGATATTTTCCATCCTCTCATACAAGCTGGAGCTGGCCAGAAAAGAGAGAGGCTTTCCGATGATAGATTTTGAGAATTTGGAGAAAAAACATGTGCCTGCATTGGGACAAAAACCCAATTGAATTTTAGTTTTTTTTGTGTGAAACAGTGTTCTGGAAAAAAAAAAACAAACCAAACCAAACCAAAAAAACTGAAAACAAGTAATTTGGGATCCATCTGGTTTCAATCCCTTTGGAATATACTGTGGTGCTTTAGAATCTCTTTTAAATTTGAAAGAAAGCTTGTTTTGAAATGGTGTTTCAGACTGACAAATGGGTGCGCCATCACTAAAAGCATAGGAAAATGGCATTTGGCCCCATCATGCAGTCTTGGCTGCTCAAGCATGTGGCATGCAGCCTTTTGTGCAGGAACTGCTTTTTCTTAAGGGAAGCTGTGGGAAGGAGCAATTTCCAGCCAGCTCCTCTGTGTAGGGCTGGTGGCTGTCACCTCTGCAGGGACACATGGACCATCAGGTGGGCTCCCATCCCTCTCCTCCAGCCCCGGTCGGTGCAGAACCTGTTGCGCAGCATCACTGAGGCTCGGCAAAACCTGCCTTAGTGTCCCATGTCTTGGCCTAAGGATGCTCCTGCCATGAGGCCAGCCCCACCACTGCCACCAGCATCCCTGGATACAGCCCCAGATCGGCAGGATGAGGCCCCGGAGCTGTGGTCTCCTTGGTGAAGGTATCCAAGGCCTCTTATCTGTGATGGGTCCCATGCCCCAAGCCACAGGGAGCAGAGACAGCCCTCCAGCAGTAAACTAAACAGAGAGGTCATCATCCCTGGTTAATATTTGGTGCTGCTGCTGAGGACTGTATACTTTTTTGTAGATCATTTACATCCAGCAAGCAGGCTGGTAATTAAATCCTGGTTGTTTGTTTGGAGTTTCTCCCTCTCGGGTCACGATGTCGACGTTTTCACTAGAGAAGATGTGTCCCTGAGGGAAATATCAATTGCTGCAGAGAAATTCCCTATAAAAATACACTGAAAGAATCCTCCTTTGAAATATAAAATACAGTGACACTCTCGTGCCTTAAATTTACCCTTGCCACCGCCTCTTGCTGTCTGCCCTGTTTCTGCTGTCTCCTTATTCTCTCGGTAAGATTTCTACCCCCCTGGATGGAGGCAGATGGGGGTCCCTCCCTGGCTCTGGCTCTGGCCCTGTCCCTCTGCATTGTGGCTTGGGTTGTGGCTAAGAGATATGGTGACCCAAACCATGTGTCCCCCTCTGTCCCATATTGATTTCCCCCTTTGGGGCAGGAGCTGGGGTGCTGTCCTGGGGTATGAGTGATGCTCAGAGATACGTCCTGCAGTGGGTGGGTTAACACAACACCAGGAACACCAAGAGGAATTTGGCCCTGAGGTTCAGTGTCTGCTGCTGGAAAGGAGCAGGCAGCTGGCAATACGGAAATGCAGCCGCCCCCCCCCCCATCAGTCCTCCAGGAATGCACTAATTGGACTGATGCAGGCCAAACATACCACTTGTAATATATATAAATGGCTCATTAGGCAGAGAAATCACAGTGCTGGGTTGAAGACACTGGGAACATGACATGGGGAGGATACACTCGGAGAAGGGGAAGGGCATGAAACAGCCCCTATCTCACTGTCTCACAGTTAGAGTGCACACAAGAAGCCAACACCCAGATGAATGGGGTGTTTTTTGCAAAACGACTGATGCTGCTGCTGACTGTTGGAAATGAAGCAGTGATGAGAAAGGAGCCTCCATCTATGCCTCCTAAAGATCCTCTTCCCTACATGCATGCATCCTCCTCCTGATAGATATTAAGGGTCCTTTTATGTGCAAACATGCACTTGAATTTCCACAGGAACATATATGGCAGCCGTGCCATGGGGGAAAGTGGAGGATGCTGGCTTCCCCTGCTGTGGACTTGGCTCAGTGTCTGGACACCATCCCCTCTTGTGGGCTGCTGCACCTACAGAACCTGGTTTCTTTCCTTCCTGGGGAGGTGCAACGAGAACCCAGGCAGGATGGTGGGGTGTTGATGGAGCTGCTGGTCCACAGCTGTGCAGGAGGTGGTGGGTACCACCACAATCTCTGCTCTGAGCCAAAAGAATGGGAAAAGTGAACATCAAAGCCCTAGATCCTCCCAGCTGCCTTTCAGGATTTGATATGCTCCTTTTGGGACTCCATTCCCCTGGGCATGGATTACCCCCTGACTGAACTCCCCCAGTTCATGTTAACTCCCCATTTGTGCTCTTTTCCCCTCCTTTGAGCAGAGGAAGGTGTAAATGGGTCCTGTGCCCTCTTCTCATAGCCCCAGGCTGGGCATGCACTGCCCTGAATGCAGCATCGATCTTCCATGGCCCTGCATGGCCCCTGTCAGTGCTGCATTGAGTACTGAATGCTGCTGAGTGCTCAGAACATCATGGCACACAGCCCTGCCCCATGGGAACCACTTGTGGCAGGTGATGGCACACTGTGAGCCCAGACACTGCATGCAAAGCTGGTCTGCTATGCACCCTAAACATTGTGTCAAACCTCAGGGGGATGCGGCTCCATCACATCACATAATCCTGCTCTCCTTCCCAAGCACTGCTTCCTGGGGTGGTGACACTAGCTGATGCTCTGCCTGCAGCTCTGTCTTCCCAGTTTGGCTCAAGACTCCTGTTTTTCTCCCACCAGCCCCTTAATGGGGCTGGCAAAAACTGCCTCCTGTGCTCAGCTGGGCCTCTGGCCACACACAAATTTATTGCAGCCACTGATTTTGCCTAAGATGCCTGGTCAACTCCTTGGCACCCACACATGGGATTAGTAGGAGTCCTGTCTGTGTGAGCACCACATGGCACATATCCTCCCTGGGACATGATCAGGTCTCAAGCATGTGTCTCCTTGAATCAGGGCTCAGTGATACGGATCAGGGTGAAAAGATGTAACCCCACAAGCACTGTGGGCCATCAAGGACTTGCCATGTCTGACTTGGGGGAAAACCCTCACTATAGGTCCCACCTTCACTTCAACCAAGGAACTGGTCCCAAGCTGGCTGCCAAGCCCTCAGGGGTTGATTTCATTCCAGGGCTTGACTGACCAATGTGCACATCCTCATGGACAGGACCCTAGGCTCAGATCTCCCTAATAAACCTGGGGATTTACTTGTGAAGCCCCTCAGAAGTCAGAATTTCATCTCCCATCTCTGATGCTCCATTGTGACTTCATCTCCCAGCTCCCTGCCACAGCACTCCTCAGTGGTGCTAGTCAGGTCACTTAACCCAATTTCCCAGTCACAGCTGTGGCTTTTGATATGCCCTGGGCCAGTGCTGGAGAGTTGGGTACAAAAGCACTGAGTGCTGGGTGACACCAGAAAGGAGCTGGGCAAACCACAGTGAGCCCCCTGCAAAAGAGGAACCCCCAAATCAGCTCTCTGGGGACAGTGATGAGCTGGGCAGAGGCTACCAAGGAGCATGGCAGATGGCAGGAGCCAAAAGGCCAGCACAGATGACAGCTCCTTCTCCAACCCCAGAACGTGGCATGTGGCTGAGGGCAGCCATCCACAACCTGGGGAGAGGCTGTCTCCAACTGGCTTCCCAAGACAGTGGTGTTTCCTACCTGCATGGGGCTTCTTCAGATGGATATTTTGGAGTGGCCGTTCCTCCTGGCACACTTCCTTACAAAAGTACCCCTCTCTGCCATCCCCGTTTGCACAAACAAGCTTCCTGACCTGTAAGCATTTCTTTATGAGCCATGATCTTTTTATATATATATATATATACACAGGCACGCATATGTGTGTGTGTATATATATAAAAATAAACAACTATTGTTTTAATTAGCCATTGTTTCAGAGCTCTGGAAACTGTTCCCTTCTGAAGACCACCCCGAAGGCAGAGATCTGCATGGGTTTACAGCTCAGCTCGCCTTAAGCTTGCCACTCAGGATGACTTTCCACACTGCTTGAGAGCTTGGGTGTATAGGCAGACAAGAAGATATGGAAAGCAAAGGCCAGGACATAGCACCTTTCTGCCTATCCTGAGCTGGACCCCCACCTTGCATTGGAGCTGTTCAGCCCTTATTTTGACTTCCTTCTTATGGCAGACAAGACGATGAAGACCCTGATGGAGACCTCAGTTAGACCCATGGTCAGAACAAAAGAGAAGGTGTTTCTTCACACACACACAGAGTCATATAATCATATATTTAACCTGTGCTGCTCTCTCCTAGAGGATGCTGCAGGGATTAAAGTCACCCATGAGTTCAGAAAGCAATGGTAAAAGTTCATGGAGGAGAATCCATTGAGCACCATCTAACATAGAGATGTGTTCTGTGGCTTTCTGAGCATCTTCACTGGGACTGGCAGAGTATTACAGAGAAGCCCCTGTGTGTGTCGGCTCTATACTTATGTTCTATACCCATGCACTGTTGGCCTCAGTCAAAGAGCAGGGTGACACTTTTTATGTCTTGCACTGATGAAGACAGAGGCTGGGCACACAAACACAGGGAGGAAAATAGCCACAGAGTCATCTGCTGCCCTCCTTAACATTTTCTAAGCTGGTGGTTTAGCAGCATCAAGATTGTACCCTTACCCAGCAGAGTAGCCTATGGGTCCATTTGCAGCACTTTTCAAACTCTGTGGTGAAGGCTCCGCAAGCTGAGTTATAGCCCCAAGCAATTCTATACAGCTCAGATCTAAATCCCTGTGAAAAATACCGCCTTCTTATGGAAATCCAGGGGCAGGGAGAGCTATGGTGCCAAGTTGGCACCATGGCCGAATAACAGGGAGCATTATGAAAAAGGAAAAAAGAGCAGGGGGTGAAGGGTGGGAGGAGGGGTAAAGCTTGGAATGGGGAAAGTTTCCAAGAAATCCGCTCCCTGAGCTTATTGGGTTTTTAAAGCAATATATCTCTATATATGTCCCTGGCCCTTGTGCTTGGAGAAGGTCCAGGAGAAGCAGAAAGAACTAATCAAACCTCAATGAGAGCTGTTAGTAGCAGAATGAGTGCCAGAACAAAGGGGAAATTAAAGCAGTGAACAACAGATTCTAGAGGGAAAAAAAAATACAAATGTTTGCTTTGTTTTACTAGGGAAAGAATAAAATAATAATTTCATTTAGCTGGCAGCTAGCACCAGGGCTGAGTTCTGTGGTTCCAGACCTGGCTGCAACCTCCACCTGCCTCTGTGCGGAGGAGCAGGGTGAGACTTGTGCCGGGCAATGGGGTAAGGCATGTTCAGCCAGGCAAACCTAGAAAGCACCTGCTTGCTATGCTGGTCTGCTAGAAAGCACCAGACCTGACCAAGTTCAAAGGTATGTGGAACTCAGGATTGTCCTGGATACAAAGGAGGGCTTTGTTTGGAAAGACACGGTGCAAGACGCGAGGGTGCTCTGTGGCACTGCAGTGTGTGGCCCACCACAGTTTCTGATGGGTTTCTGCCCAGCAATGAAGCAGACTGAAGTCTTCTGTGGTTTGGCCCTGGGAGCCTCCACAGCTTGTTTGTGCTGCAAGTATTTGCCAGCAGTGGCCCCGAAATTTGTATCTCAGCTCTGAAATGGGTTTGCATTAAACCCAAGGAAGCCTTTGGGTCTGTGCTCTGCCGCTTGTGGGAGGCTCTGCTTGCAGGAGAGCAGCCTCAAGCTCAGGTCTACCTTTACCTTTGGCATCCCTGGGGGCTGGAAAGGGTGTCTCAGGAGCCTGCAAGCTGCAGCCAGAGATGCAGGCTGGCTGCAAGGTACACCCATAGCCATGGCCTGGCAAAGAGTACCCAACTCAAGGATCCTCCTTGCATGTGGCTGGTATCAACGTGGCACAGGCTGGGGGTTTAGCCACAGGAGTTCATCAGCCATGGGTGTGTAGATCCCATTGGGTCCAATGAGAACGAGGTGCCCAAATATTTTCAGAAATCTTGTCCTCTGTGTGTAAGTTCTGACTCTGGTGTCCCACTCACTGTTAGCTCAATGGCATGTTGTCAGCTTACATGTGCTCTCCCTGTTGTCCCCTGGACTGACAACTCCTGTGTCCAGTAAATAGGAAAAACTGGCTTGTTCCCAGCTTTTCCAGCACTACCCTCTCTTAGCTGGCCAAACAGGTCTGCTGTCTACCCCACCATCTGCCCATGATATCACAGCTCACCTTCACATAGTCGTATTCACAGAGATAGGAGGACTCCAAGTCAAAATGCATGAAGTACAGCTTGATTTTAAATCCGTCGGGCACAGAGATGTTCCATGTCACTTCTGAGTCACTGGGATAGGAATCTGGGAAGTTGGGAGACTGGATCTCCCCAAACATGTCTGTCAGCTCAATGGCATCCACTGTGTACAGCAGCAAGGCACAAAAGGCCCATGTCATAGGGTACCTGGAAAACATATGTGAGGAGATGAAATGAAACTCTGGCAATGCCAAAACCTGATGAGGTCTCATGCAGGTTGTGTAAGGTCACACACTCCAAATGTCTGGGAGAGGACGTGCAGCACTCTGTCATCAGGAGCAACCCCTCTGCCAAGCCACAGGGATGTGGAGGCAAAGGTGGGAGCTACACATGGCCCCTTTGGAAGGTGGATGATGCAGGTGCCACACACGATGCAAAGGCACCTCCACAGTTCTCAGCTCCAGGCATCATCGTGAGCTAGGTGTTCTTCATGCTTCTGGGAGCAGCAGCCACTGACAACATGTCCTTTAATTAATGGGGCTCTGAGGGGCAAATCTTCATTTAATGGAAGAATAAACGTAAGGATGCTTAATAAAGTAATGATGCTTTCTAAACCAGTTTAATGAAAGTATCATGGCAATAACTGCTAAGTATCATTATTATCACTTTGCCTCATCCTGCCAAATTGGGATTGTTGGCTCTCAATAAGCAGCACACATCTTTGCCAGCTGAACAAGGATGGACTGGGTCCCCAGCAGTGCAACCCAGCATGTTATGCTCCACTATCTTCCTCTCTTCTCTTCTCTTCTCTTCTCTTCTCTTCTCTTCTCTTCTCTTCTCTTCTCCCTTCCCTTCCCTTCCCTTCCCTTCCCTTCTTCCTTTTTTTTCTTTTTTTCCTTTTCTTTCTCTTCAGTTCTTAGGGTACACTCACCCCATGTGGAGAAGCACACACAGGTTGAGATCCTTAGAGATGTTTTGTCATCAAACTCAGCTTTTAAAAAATCTCAGCCTGAAGAGTTTGTTCCAGCTTTACCAACTTTCTTGTCCCAGAGAAGTGCAGAAAGGACAGGTAAATCAGTGGCAGTCCACCTGGCCTCGTGCCACCCTTGAGCTCCATTTGAGCATGAAAGTGAGCATAAACCACATATTTCTCTGTGCAAGGTGAGAACACTGCCTGTGCTGGAGTCCTGACACCAAAGGTGGTGCCACTGCATGGGATTCAGAAGGAAGAGCAGACCTCTGGCACTTTACACCCAGTGGAGTGCAGAAAGGAAAAGAAACATGCAGGAAATTAGAGCCATTAAAGATGGAAAGTTACGTTTTCTAAAAAGGTACTAAGGCCTGGCAAAGACTTGTAGGTGTGTATTGCAGGCACTGGAACTACTCACATGTACGTGTACATTTGGTTTCAAAATCAGGCTTGATTTGCGTATGCTGGTGAGGAAATTAAAGCACTGTTAGTGGATTATTTCTAACCTGTGTTCTTTCAAAACCAGGGCAGTAGATTTCTGGGACTCATTCGTGTAGTTCCATCACTTTTCTCAGCTCTTCATTGCAAACCAAGGCTAATAGGAGCTGAGAAATTTGAATTGATTTTTCTTTCAAGCACAATGAGGTTGAACATGCATTTTTCTAACAGCTTGTCTGAAACCACAAAAATGTGTGAAGGGAAAATCTGTTTCTTCTCTGGACAGGGTACATACATGGGGCTGGATGCTGGGCTGGTGAAAATGGGCATCACCTCCTCAACCTGAATGGGCCGTTTGCTGGTGCTTTCCCTTTAAACAAGAGAGGCAAACCAACATCAAACTACTTTCCCATGCCAGGAAAATCTTAACCTCACCTAAATGTGATAAATGACCATGGTGTGCACAGAAACCTGAAGCCCTTGCAGCTTGTCCAGCCTCTCTCGCACCTTTCGCCCCGGCTGCATGCCCGTCACCCGAGGATTCCTTGAGCTCTGCCGGGATGCTGGCACACAAACCGGGCTGCAAGCACGGAGCCGAGGGATGAGCAACGCCTGGTTGGCTTGCAGATAGGGAAACCAAAGCCACGGTCATCAGAGGGAAACCTTCCCCAGGGGGATGGCCCCCCTGCTCGGCCGTGCCCCGAAATCACGGCATGAGGGACGCCGGGGTCAGCCCGTTGCGGAGGTACTCACCTCATTTTGCTGCTAGGAGGGTTTGCTGGCGGGTTTGGTGTGGAGGATTGCCGGTTGGTTTGCAGGGGACGGCTTTGCCTCCTTCCGAGTGCTCCGCTGTCCGCCTTATCTCTGTCCAGAGATTTGTGAGCGTGTGTGCGCCTATGTGTGTGTGCGTCTGGAGCTGTCTGGCATTTTCCATGCAGGTCACGCCTTCCCCTGCCTGCAACCGTTCCCCACATCCCCACAGGCACGCAGGCAGACCTGCCTGCATTGGAACCGTCCTCCCCGCCCGCCCGCCGCTCCCTCCTCTCCCGCTGCCCGTGAGCTCCAGCAAAAGCCGCGGCGTTCAGTGAAGTTTTTGTCTGCCCTAATCTCCAGAGTTTTGTGTGTGTGTTTGTGCTCATGCACACTGTGTTTTCTCTCTCCTTTTTTTTCTTTCCCCCCCGCCCCGTAGCCTGCTTTGCCAGATGGCTAAAATTTGCCTCTCAATAGGGTCGGAGGCTCCAGCAAAAACAGAAGTCAGGAACGTGTGGAACAAAACCTGTGGGGACAAATAGCTTTAGTGATGGTGCTGCAGCTGGGATTGATGTTCGGGACTTGCTTTCAGCTTCCCACTCAGTGCCGTGCAGCCTTTGGGATGGGAATCTGGTTTCCAAGAAACTTCTGAGTTGTGACAGTCTGAATAAAATCAAGATCTAGTTTGCAGCCTCCTGCAGACTGAGGAGTCGCTGGGTTCAGCGTTTTGTCCCAGGACAAAAGAGCAGCTTTAGATGCGGACTCTGCTCAGGGGTGAGAACTTTAAAGTTACAGGTTTTGAGTCTGACTCCCTCTTGTCGAGGAAACAGGTAAAAACATGAACACTCCTCACTAAGCCTCCGGAGATTCATTTCACTTCTCTGTGCCAGGCACAAACCAACTCAAACCCCTCGTGTCTGCATATCTAAGTGGGAAGATCTTGGGCTGCAAACAAAGGAATAGCCTGTAAGAACTCAAAGGATGCAAGTGACTCCCTTGTCCAGAAATTACACCCTTGGAGGCATGAAGAGCAAAACTTTAATAGCTGTTTACCGACTTCAGCTTGAGCTGGTTAATGTAAACCCTGCAGACATCCACTGGCAAGCACGGGTACATATGCGGCATGTTAAAAGGCACACACGAACAAGAGCGGGGAAGAGGCAGGGAAACAGGGATGTGTTGGCACCACTCCTGGAGCAGCAGCTCCCAGCCCTCTGGACTCCCCAGCTCGCTGATGTCAGGCTGTGGCGCTGCCGTTAAAGAGGCGATGTTAACTCCAGCCTCTGCCGCGGCTGTGCCCCTCCAGCGATCCCAGAGAAGCTGGGAAGGAACGGGATGGTGTGAAGAGAATAGAGTTTTAATCTTTTTCCATTTCTTGTCTTCGTGTTTGAGGAGTGACAGTTCCTTGGCTTCCCGTGCAGAAGCCACTTCTCTTGCTCCCGTGGGTCTCTGGTTCTGCACTGGGGAAGAAATGGTACCTAGGAGACACAGTGAAGTAAAATAGAAAAATATGAGTGGGAGAGCACTAGAAAACCAGCAGGAAGGCTCCGGGCAAAGGGAAGATCTCAGCCTGACATTATTTGTAGCTCTATTTTGGACGTTTTAACAGCTCATCACTGAACAGGCACAAGCTCTCACTCATGTTAACACACCCAGGCGAGCTGATCAAACTAATTAATATGTATGCAATGTGTCAAACGCAATGCTTTATTTTTGAAAGCAAGTGTGGTCTTGTCTGAGCCCTGACTACGTTGTGATCTATTTTTTCCCTGCCTGTTCTGCAGGGTGGGTCCTTCACACATTCATTTTTCCATCAGGATAGCTTTTTGAAACAGCTCCTCTAATTCAGGGGCAACTTAATCCTGAAGTGACATCTTCTTTGCTTGCTGATGCCTCTTTCAAGCCAGATCATCAATGGTCAAAGTCTGTGACAACACTGTGAGGCTGGACAGGGACATGTGAAGTGGCAACAGAAGCTCCATGTGGTTTTGGACCACATTGCTGGGTGTAGCAAGGGCTTAAAGCATCCATGCTGAACCCCTAGGCTCTGGAGAGCAGGAGACAATGCCCAAGAGGCATGTCACTGTAGACACTGTCTGGGCTGATTCCCCTGCTAAACTGCCATACACTGGGTGGTTCCCTTGTCCCACTGCTTGTCCCTGTCTATCAGCCTACCAAACCCATTGGTGTGCAGAGCCATAGCTTCCTGCACGCTCATGCCAACCAGCTCAGGGATTGGGGTTTTCTGGCCAAATCTGACCTGTTATAGTGTGGGCTCCTAAAGAAAGTTGAGAGGCAGTGGCTGAGTAGTCTCAACTGCATTTCTGCCATCCCCAGGTGGCTAAAGCTATCTGCAGCCTCATGCATCCCTATTCCTTCCTGCTCCAAACTCCATCTCCAACATCTCCAATGTCCCAGTCCTCCACTAAGGCCAAGTCTCCAAACAAGTCTTACTGGAATCCTAATTAGCTGGCCTGGGTAATTGCAGTGTCTCCATCAGTTACAATGTATCAGCCCCAAGGGACTCTACACCCCACTGCTGCTGTGGGCATAGAGCTGCAGTGCAGGACTCTTCCATGCTGAACCATAGTGCCAGCCAGCAGCCATGTGGACTTGGCACTCCAGGTTGCCCCAGCCTCTGTGTCAATATAAACCCTGTACTGCTGGTGTGACATTTGCAGGCCTGCAAAGGGAAGGAAGGTGATGGAGAATCTGCTCTGGCTGCAATCTCTTCTTCAGTGTTATTTCCACCTGAGAGGATGGTCTGATGTGGCCAGACCTGGACACTCACGTAGCTATGTGAAGTGTCCACCAAGAGTAAAGGCAAAAAAAGTTCACTGAGAGGAGGATGTGGTGCTGGCCAGGCAGGGTGTCAGTCGAGGGTCACCTTGTCACATGTACACTGTTACTGCTCTTTACCTAAAAGATCCAGCTACACTTAGCTCTCTCAGTGATGCCAGGGCTGCTGAGTCTTGTCCCCACCTTGCTGGGGAACTTTACCTCACCATGCAGTAACAGGAGTGGGCATGCTGGGTCCTTAACTCAAAAAGGAGTGTTTTCTTCCCCCAGTGCTGATGGGGCAGTGGAGTTAGACTGTGACAAACTTGTAGACAGACTTGGACATGCTCTCTCACCAATGTCTCCCATACTTGAAAAGGTCATCCTTGGAGTGACTTCTGCGTGTCCAGGATGCTTGCCAAGGAGTGAGCTCAGCAGTGCTATCCAAAGCATTTCTTTAGTGCTGGGGTCAAATTTACCTCTTGGAAATAATACCCCTACACTCAGTGGAGTTAGACAGGGATAAAGCAGCTGTGAGGGATAAATCTGGACCTGCAGGAATAATGCTGTGGGATGAATCCACAGCTGGTGTAAATGATCATACACTGAGCACCAGTATCCTACAAGAGCTTGTGGCCCTGGTGTCCCCTGGGTCAGGCCAGCACAGCCCACACCACAGCTTCTTTCAGGCTCTGCATTGGGCACACTGTGACATGTGCACTGCTCCTTGTCATGATGTATGTGTCAGGGACAAAAGTTCTGGCGAATCCTCGACAGAGCTGTGTTATCTATCCTGCTCCCCTCCACCCTGAATGATGGATGAGACCCCATCCTTCAGGAGATGCGAGCTCAGCTCCTAGCATCTCTCCTCCGTCCTCCAGGAAAAGCAAGATCTGTTTCTGGCATCTCTGCTCCAGCTCAGATAGGTTCCTGGAGCCCCCTCGTGGTTCTTTCAACTGAATCCATCCTCGGGGAGCTGCTTGTGGGGCCCACAGCACTCTTGCTGAAGGTTCTTTTTGCAGGTCCAGTGGTAGGAAGGCAGCAAGACCCACCCTGGAGATGTCACTGGGAGACAGGGCATGGAGGTGACAACAGAGACACTCATCTGACACTGACAATCAGAGAGGGCAGATAGTTGCAAAGCCATCTTCCTGCTTTGTGAGTTTGGGAGGAGCACCTTTGCAATCCCTTGCCCTTGGAGTGTGCTGCACGGTGCATGGTACATGATGCAAGTCCCAGGTGGATGGGGCCACAGCCCAGACCTGGAATGCAGGAGAGGGAGGATGTACAGGCATGGGAAAAGGGGAATATATGACAACGGGCAAAAGAAGGAAAAGATGGGGAAAGGAGGCTATACAGAGGTAGGAATAAGAAGCTTGAGGGGTGCTGGCAGAAGCAGGCTTTGTGGAGAATAGTGAGGAGCAACTTGGA
This sequence comes from Agapornis roseicollis, assembly GCA_002631895.1. Taxonomy (NCBI): domain Eukaryota; kingdom Metazoa; phylum Chordata; class Aves; order Psittaciformes; family Psittacidae; genus Agapornis; species Agapornis roseicollis. Next base: position 4,287 of record NDXB01015565.1, on the reverse strand, counting down.
GGCAGTGTGCACAGAGGTGGTGAGCAAGGGAAGAAGGCTTGCTGCCCTGAGTGGGGGTGTCTGTGTGTCCCACGGACCCTGTGTGCCACTAGACAGTACTTGAACCTCTGCCTGAGGTGGCTGGTGGTGACAGTGGCCAAGCACACTGTGGGGCTTTCAGATCTGCTCCTTGCAGGAAGCTCCCACACATAATTCTGCCCCATGGGCTGGGTAAAGAGAAGTTGTAGAGGTGGGATGGTTTTTAGGGACAGTGCCCCTGGGCCATGCCAGCCCTTCTCTGGCATTTGCCCTGTGGTAAGGCTCATACTACAGCCCTTGGCAGAGGTAACTTGCTGAGGTACAGACAGCATTGACTAGAAGGTACCTAAAAAGATAATCTATTGCACTATCTGCACAGCCCAGTGGCTATTAGTGATAAATCAATGCTTCATTTGACTGCAAGAGAAAATGAGATCCATAACGCTGTGGATGGAAATATTGAGCCCTCTTTTTCCCCTTTCAGCCCCATCCTCTGCTCTTGCATGCACACTGTGAGACACAGATCATGGGGTGTACCCTGGGTGCCAGAACATGCTTATGACTGATATGGAATGATTTGGATTGTTTCAGCAACCTGGCAGTCCCTCCTCTGCTGAGACACGGCTTGGGGGAGCCCAAAAGTATGCACAGAGGGAAAAATGCATATAACACTGAAATAGAGAAATGAGAATGCTGTGTCACATATTTGCCCAGTCAAATGGATCTTCTCCTACTGCTGTGTTCCACCCACCGCATCATTGACTCGACAGAGCTGTGATTTTGTGCTGGTATTTAACCATGTGTGCTGGTGCTGACTTTGGTGGGTGTTTTGACACCCTTTGTATTTCCCTGGAAGGGAAGCCCCTAAATACTTTTGAGAGTGACAGACTGAGGTGCTGAAGCATTATCCACCATGACAGGATATAGGCTTGGCTGTGCCTACACCCACTGTTGAAGGACAGACACAGCCTTGTGAAGGGTTTAGGCACTTAGTACATACAGAGGCTGGCAGCAGAGCATCCATTGCACCCCTTTGAGAGAAAAAGACCTCTGAAACATTTTTGAAGCAGTCTGGAGGAAATCTGGGGAAGGGGCAGACTTTGAAACCTGCAGTTCTGCTTCACAGCCTGATGCTCCATACCCTCCTCAGCATGGGGTAGCTCTTGGCATGGAAAGGGGTCTGTTTTCACCCTCAAGCACTCAGACCCAGCACCCTTTACTTGTCCTTTTACTTGTACTTTTCTGGGTTTCGAGTGATTCACTGGAGAGCTCTGGACCCTGTGAGAGTCCCTCCACAGCCAATCTGTCTCTGTTCAAACCAGTGTTCTTTTAAGAGGCAGCGCGCTGTTGTAATACTTCCAGACAAGCCCAAATCGCTGCGATTTCCCCCTGACTGAGCGGCTGTGAAATTGCAGTGGGGGAGAGTGTGGTGTGACCAAAGCGATTATGCAGGTGGCAGGGGATGATAGCAAATCCGAGGCGTTGGAGGGGAGTGCATGCTGCGCCGTGCTCCCGAGCACAGATAACATGAGCCGCCTGAGTGCAATCCACAGTTTGTTGGCAGGACCTTGCTTCCCTGTGGGAAAAAGAGAAGAAAGAAAATACCCAGAGGAATCTCAGAACATTGTTTCCTTCTCTTTTTAGTTTCTGAAAGCTGGGCCTCACTGAAGCTGGTGGGTGCTGAACCATGATGTGAGTCATTGCTGGCTCTGATAGCACCTATCACTGCTCCCATGCTTGGGGTTTGCTGTGATTCTCTGTAGCTTGTAGCTCCTGGCATTTGGGTCTGCAGCCCCTGTTCTGGGTGTGCAACTCTCTGCCCTAAATGCAACCTCTTTCTTCACTTGGGGAGCCTGAAAACTCATGGCCTGGGAAATCTAAAGCTTCCTGCTATTGGAGGAGACAGATGTCCATTTTGTCTTAGGACCAGTAGACTCTTCAAAGCTCGCCCAAGGAGAAGCTCTCTCTACTGGGCTGCTGCAATAATTTCTAGACATGTTGTGGTGAGGCTGTGATAGATATGGAAGCCTGCTGGTCTTTGCTAGCAGCAGTGATGAGCAATCCTGTCCCTGCAGGTGATGTGTTGGGTCTGCCTGCTTGCTGAGATGTAGGTATCTATCCACCATCCACCATGGATGGTGCCTCCTGGTGGTGCCATTTGGTTCTCAGTGGAGCTGGGGCAGGCAGGCAATTTGCTGTGTCTCACTGGGGCTGGGGACACTGCCCATATGTGCCATCACCAACCCATATTTAAGCTTCAGGCTGTCCCCTTGGTAGGAAGCATTTCCAAGGCTGGTAGTGTTGTCCTCGTGATGTTGGCTACCTCAAGCAACACAGCCTGCAAAAAAAAAGGACCCAAGGAAGATCAGGTGTATGAAGGAATGCCAATGTGACATCCAGCACTTCTGGAGCTGGTGAGGCCAACACTGATGGCAAACCTGTGGTGCTGGAGTGCTTCAGAGATGAGGCAGTTCTTTCCATATAGACACCAGTGCCAAACGACTCATTTGCTCCTGGCCAGAAGCGGAAACATCCCCTGCTGCCGCCATCATGGAAACCCACATGTTTGCAGGGCCTTTCAGTCAGTTCAGGAATCACCCCACGTGCTTTTGACATGTGGCCATCTCTAGAGTGGGACACGGCAGCTGGGTTGCTGTAGAGCTACTAAGGCTAGAAGGTAATACAGATGTATGGGGGAGGTTGCAAGAAGGTATCTTGACAAATCCTTTGACTTTTAATGCTACTGCACACCCTGCTACTGCTGAAGAGACCCTCAGGTCCCAACAGCCACAGCTGGGTGTGTGTCTTGCCTGAGGAGCTACACCTCACACACAGCATGGCATCCATAGCAGCAGCACAATGTCCCCTGCCTCAATTTCCCTTGGTGTCACTTTCTTACGGTGAGGATTACTGTTAAAACACGTGAGATGCGCTGGCATTGGAAAGGCTGAGCTGTTAGTCATAACGGCAATACAAATGTTGAAGTCATTGCTCCCCTAACTGATAAAAATACTTCCCAGAGATACTGCCTTTAATGTGGCTGGCTGAAGGGCCAGCTCTCTGAGCACCCACACCCAAGAGCGATCTGGACATTTAACCCTTCCACTGAACATCCCTTGGAACAACAATATGAAGACTGGAAACTCCTGGCAATGCAGACAGGGGATTAGGAGAGGACTCAGCAAAGGAGGGATGCAAGCTGCTTGCTTGCCTCTCAGCATTACTCCAAACCAGCCCAGGAGCAGTCATTCTTGTGGTCAGCATGGGTCTTGCTGTGGATTATTATTGACAAACACCACCTCTGCCTTCATTAACAACTTGTTAATCATCTGACACCTGTCATTAGGAGGTGTGCAGAGACACATTGACTGTTATGGCAGGCAATGCATAACATGTTCTGTAGGCTGGAGGGGGAGCATAGCTTATAGATCACATAGATGGAGACTGAAGTGCTGGGTGGATTTTAACAACCCACCTGGATTTATGAGACCCAGGAATGGGCCATTAGTTATCTTCAAAATCTGCTGTGGCTTGTGCTTTTATGAACAACCACATTTATAATGTCATTCAAGTCACATTTTAGTTCTTACTCATGCCCCAGCCAACCCGTCCAAGACAACACCTCAGCTGATGATGAGCCATAGGTCTGGGAGAAGCAGGAGATGATTAGTTTTGAGGGTGGCAGAGGGCAGAGAGGGATGGTGCCCTGGGCTGTATTTGTGGAGAGCAATTTCTGCATTATTCATTCATGTGTGAGCACTTTGGGGGCGTATTTGAGCACAAAAATTGATACTGAATATTTCTAGCATCACAAAATGATTTGCACATGGGTGATTTCACTCACTGTTAGGATGTGGCCACTTCTAGGGCAGAGTACGGGTACTAAGAGCACATTACCTGTGCAGAAATAAAGCAGGGGCAGGCTGACAAAGGCAGACATCTGAAGCCAGTGTCTACCTGAGACACCATTGGGCAGTGACCCAGACACACATGTGCCCTTGCTTGCAGATAGAAGAAATTTAAACGTCAGTTTTACACCACAAAAGCTCTGCAACCTCAAGACATGACTCAGGACTGCATTTCCCTCTCAGATTCAGGGGCTGAGGGTGGCTGTAACCTTGAGGTTAGCACTGCTCACTGCTCTGACTCAGGTGCACTGCATTTGCCTGAGGACCATAAATACCTACAGAGCAGCTGGGGATGGTGTTGTTATACTAAGCATTGGAAAGATTTTTTTCCTCCTCTCCTCTCCTCTCCTCTCCTCTCCTC